>JAITYT010000941.1:838315-850481 GCA_025433975.1 Liostenogaster flavolineata | reverse complement strand
ATATATATATATATATATATATATATATATATGCTAATATACCATATATGCTAATTTTACTTGTAAAAAAATTAAGAGCAGTCATTCACTTCGGATAGTGATATATGCATATTATATTCTCTTTCTTGTAAGATAGTATTTACCAGAGTGTCAATATATTTATTCTTGAGGAGCCATGGCTCTTGCCTGAGCCCTTACACGTTTTTCATATTCCAGACAATTTTGACTAGAAAAAAACGTTGAATAATTAGTTATAGTTATATTAATATACAATATATTAAAGACGTGCGTTGCTTCACAGATTGAATTAATTATTTGTGCAAAATTATACCAGTATATTGTATAGGCTTCTGCTTGAGCTGGATCCTTTACATTTGGCTCGTTTAATAAGTCCTGAATTCCTAAAAGAATCTGTTTAATTGTGATCGCTGGTCGCCAATCCTTTTCTTCGTCAAGCAGAGAGAGACATACAGTTCCGGATGGATAAACATTTGGATGAAACAGCGGTGGTTCAAATTTGCATTTTGGTGGACTCGAGGGATAGTCGTCCTTAAAAATCATTCGCAGCTTATAAAGGCCACCTTCCCAAGGAGTCTAAAAAGTAGGATAGACATAAAGTCAAACAAGATCGCCTAAATAATCGTACAAGGAACAATACATTCCATCATATTACGCATAAAATAAAACTTACAGATTTCTTTCCTGGAATGGCACACTCCCAACTCATCAAGTTAAGCGTGCTGTCTGGATTTTTTGTTGGCCTTGCTACGAAACCCTGTAAATAGCCCAAAGTGACAATATATGACAAATAACTTTTGATATTCAAATACATCTACAAGAACTTTGTAGTAATAGTAGCGTTTTGAAGATGAATAACGATAGGCTACACCTTTTTCTTAACGGTAGTTTTTAGATATAAAATTTATCACACGTATTCGGATTGCCGATTTATATAGATAAACATTTGATGTTTTCGTTGAATCCGTAAAAGCCGGCATATTTCGCGCCATAAACATTAGAAACACAACGATAAAAAAATCGAATATTTATGAACGACTTGTTAACGTCATAATTGTAAGTGTGGAATAACTTACAAAAGGATGATCCTTCCTCCATGCTTTTCGCTCTTCTGCGAGCCTTGCCATTGCTATCCCAGACATTAGTCTACAACAAGGATAACGAAAGATTAACACAACCACCTTCTTCTAGGCGGGAAAATGTATGTTGCTATGTTAAGTCCTTACAGATTTGGATATTAACACGTCGCACGATAAAATTTCTTTTGGCCTCGAATTTCAGGCACTTTCTACGTCGAAATTTCATCAAACACACAGTCGTCTAAGGGTTAAAACTATTGGGTGCTATATCGTGTTTAGATTGCGTTCCCAAAAGCTATGATTGTAAGACTGCTACTGTTCGTTCCTTGATATGCTGACTGGTAACATCTACTTTCTTTTTTCTACAAAAACAGAACCTATATCGACCGTAACCTCTGTCGATAATGCAGACAAGATTCTACAGAAGAAGGCCGTATTAACGAAGACCAATGAAATTGACAGACAGGATTGGTCCAGGTTGTTAATTCGTCGATTTTGATCATCGAGAGTGTTGTCAATCGAAGAAACAAATTTAAGTAGAGTTAATTTTAAAGTGGAGTGTAAAATGTAGTAGTAAATAGTTTTTAATTTTAATTAATTACAATAATAACGAAACGTAAAAGTATTTATTTGATTACTTGTTTATTAGGATTTTCTCTCTGTTTTATTCTAATATCATAATAATTTTATTTGTGATAGGAATTTTTTCCAGTCTGTTCTAAATATATGCATATGCATATGAATCAACCAGAATTTTTTAAAGTACTTCTTACATGAGTTGATCAATTAGCTGATTAATTATTTTAACGCGTTATCCAAAATTATGGTTATGACAAAATATAGTACTTCTAGATTCTTCAGATGTAACTCATATTTGTATTGCGGAAACAAGACGATGAAATGTTTACACATTCAAAATACAAGGACAAACGAATAAAAAAAGATAATCAAACCATGCGTGAAATCTCGTACTACGTGAAATCATTTGTTTAATATCGTTCTAAACATTTTTATTATTTTTTTATGTACGATCTTTCTCGATATGCGATCATACAAATAAGTAGAAGATAGGCGAACTATATACAAAGGTATACTGTATATAAAGACGCAAGAAGTTAAAAGCATCGAATTCTTGCGTCTGCGCTCGTTATCATGCATTATGTTCATAACACGTTAAGCTGTGACATCTTCAGCTTTAGTTATTTACCTGCAGGCGCGTGGCGAACAACTACGATTTCTTTATCGGTGTAAGTCATATTCGGCTTGCACTCCTTTAATCATTGAACATGCATTTTCAACTCCTTGTTATAATGTATTTTTAAGTGAACAGAAAAACTATAGTAATTTCGTTTAAAGTGGATTAACTGGTTTACAAAATGAACAAAATAACAACGTCCTACGTTTTAATGTAAGTGAAATCTTATGTGTCTTCCTTTGTCTTTCGAGATGGAAAACTAAGTTAAATCCTTATATCTACTTTTAAATATTTCACTGTCTATACTCAAATTTCACGTGTGAATTGTTTAGACCGTATAATTCGAATTTTCGATATTTAAAAGCAATTTAACAGGATAAATTTTGGCATTTAAATATTAATCGATGATATTTTTCCCGTTGATTTTAAAAAATTAAGATAGCTTAGACATGACATGGATTAACATAATCGATGACAAGGAAGCAAATTAAAGATTAAGAATTCGATCGATTTTAGCCCTGAATTCGACTAATTTAACTGTCAATAAACAATATTTTCAAGAACTCGATTCAGTCAGCATTGATTCCCAAGGTCTCGGTGCGACTTTGTTTTACTTCAATAACAAGGCGTTTCTTATTTGCACGAAGTTTAGAATCTGTTGGTTAATTGTTACAGCAAGAGAACTGAGGAAGATAAACGCAAAACTAATTCGGTTTAGCATGAACATGTTTCTACATTATCTGTAAATTTCACAATTGTTACCATGATATAATTTCGTTTCGATGTCTTCTCTTTTCGACAAAGGATTATTTAATTGCTGGATAGAATATTTCAGTTTCGATCGTACACGCGTACGTACACAGGAGGGAAAAAAGAACCGTGAAAATCTTGCGCGTTAAAATTTCGTCGTTCTTGAATCAAAACAAAAAGATAAAAGATACAATTTGAAGTCAGCAAAGCGTTTATCTATTTTATTTTTGACGAAGTTACGCATCATTGTAACTTACTGCCTTATATTTGTTACAATTTTTAAAACCGTTAATTGCAACAGTATACACGCTCTATTCTCACGTGCATGTTAGGCGTCAAGACAAACAGTACGAGATAAATATTACATAAAAAACATACAGGAAATACTAGTGTGATCTACGCTTCTCGTGTTATCCTACTTTTGAAAATTATTTAGAAGCACATTATGTCGGTAGTTAAACATTACTTTTCTCTTTCCTTTTTAGAAACGAAAAAATTATAAAATTAGGAAATTTTGTTCTTCGGGGCATGGTTTTAGATATCTTGATAAGATAACACTGTCGGTAATTGCGTCGGGATTTCATCAACAATATTAGTTGCACGTAATTATTAATTTTTAAAAAAATTAAGCCGCGTCTTTCGTAGTTATTAAATTTATTTAGGTTTTCGAAAGAAGATAACAAGTCTATTTCTAAATTCAATAAAAATCAACTTGGTTCCTTTTTTTCTAGATAAAATATCATAGAAAGTTGTTCTTGCAGAACTTTCGTGTAAGATAATAAATAATTGTTCGTTTTATAACATCAGAAGCGTGATTTATTAAAACAGAAATACGATCGTTGTTTAACAAAGCAATACACGTTATATTTTCTATTTTATTTTCCTTTTATACGCGATTATACGTGAAAGTGAACGAAAACAATTAATTTCTGTTCGCAGACTGATCGTGCTTGGATCGATCATACTACATTTGCATGCTTCTACGAACGGCGATGACAATAATCCCGACTGGTGCTTGGAAACGAGAGCGAACAACGAATATTCCGAGTGCCGTTTGAACGAGAGCGAACATCGTCTCGTTTGTTTCAACGGTGTCAATGAAAATTGGAGATCGAAGTACGCGAATGTAAACGTTCTATTTCCTGCGATATTAACAGAACTTCCTCTCCTCTTTGCCGTTGAACTTTTCGTTAATAGCTCGAAACTCGAACCGCAATTTGGTCTTATCGAATTAAAATTTCATAGACTTCACGGAAGTTTATTTCTTTTTATTAACAAGTCCATCAAAATTGCAATTTTTCTCGTAGATTCGAGATCGTGCACACATTCGTTATTTGCAATTGGCCGAACGAAACGTTCGATCCTGGAGAGGTTCTGCGAGGATTCGCATCGTTGAGAACACTCGTTATTACGAATGGTAACCTGACGAGGCTGTCGACGCCTTTTCCAGAGGAGATACAATCTCTCGAGGTGAGGGAATATCATCACTTTTGTATGTAGCACTTTTGCTACATTTTTTGTCTATGCCACGAAGATACTCGTATTTTTTCTCTTACGTCCATTGACACAGAGACAACAGTATTCGTTGTCGAAAAAGTTTCCGTCGATTATTGCGTTTGAATTTAGCGGGTTTAACATTTTTTTCGCCAAATTCAAATACAGAATCGGCGGAGACTTTTTTGATTAGCCGATTATTGTTTCGAAGATAGATTTGTTCCATTATTCACCGTTTTACTGTACTACATCATTGTCTCTAGAGCGTGTTAGTTGTAAATTATTCGA
The DNA here is from genome assembly GCA_025433975.1 of Liostenogaster flavolineata. Taxonomy (NCBI): domain Eukaryota; kingdom Metazoa; phylum Arthropoda; class Insecta; order Hymenoptera; family Vespidae; genus Liostenogaster; species Liostenogaster flavolineata. Next base: position 845,657 of record JAITYT010000941.1, on the reverse strand, counting down.
TCTCTTGTATCAGCAACGCAAGTGTAAGTTACAAGAGACGTATAAGTGTACGATACGCAAAACGTGTAATTTTTGGACGTTTCGGTTCTAATTAATCCAAGTTAAATCGCACAATTAAATATTATCTTATCTTTCCTTGTCCTATTTCTTTCTTTAAATAGGAAACACGAATAAGTATTCAACGAATTCCTTCGTTGAACGATGTAGAATCGATGAACAAATTATAAGAGATCGATTCTGAAGAGGTGAAAACCTGCCTTTATCGTGTGTTTAGAAAATTTCTTTTTTGGAAACGACGAAGCGGTTCATCGATACGACAGATCCACGTTTTATCGCGTGTTTCTTTCGACAGAAAATCAGCCTGATCGGCACGAAGCTGCAGAAGCTGCGGAGGGATGTGTTCGCGAATTTACCGACGCTACGCCATCTTGACTTGAGAAACAACTTTATTGCAGAGCTCGATCTCGACGCCTTTGACGCATCTACCCTGCAGGACGTTCGTCTTACCGGTGAGAACGAGGGTTAAGTCACGTGACTGCGATGTGCGAATCGATGCCGTAACGCGATTGGTCACTTTTGGTCGAGAGTGACCGCGGGCAAATTTCGTATCGAAGAATTTGAATTTCGTAGCTGCGCGAGCCACTCGTGTTGTTGGACACCAGTAGAAAGAAATTTGTTCGTTTCTTGGGAAGAATTACGCGTAAGCGATCCTTCTTGGCTGTAATCTCACGAAATCGTTAAAATGGACAAAAGATAAACGTCGTTTCGCGTCTTCATTCGTAAGTAATCTTTTTTCTTGCTTTTACCTTCCAACGTATTGTTGGAATTTTCTTTGTTCTCTGTCATTGATTCGTCAGGTTGATATTTTATAATTCGACTTATATTAGATTTATACGAAGATTCGTTATCTCTCTTTTTTTAAATCGAAGAAAGATTAAACTAACAAAAAAGAAATCCTAAACTTTATAAGCTTTTGTATCAACCCGATGCTTTGTACTTTTATACTCGACATGCACGTTGACGCATTGCTCGATTTTACGTGCGTTATATCGTTTTCATTTGTAACATGAAAAGGCAATCCCTTAAAATGCACGGAGAATGCAGCCTGGATTCTCGACAGCAGAGAAGGATCTCTTGCCAGTGTGGTGGTGGACAAGGAAAAATTACGTTGCTCGGTGCCGTACGATGGAAGGCCACTTGTTCCCGTGGTTCAGATTATCATGGTAATCGACAAGAATATTTTTACATCTTTTTAAAATATCTTTTGGAAGGTGAATTTACGAGAAGCCCCTCACCCACCCCTTGCCCTACTCCCGTTGTTATTGTTGTATCTTAAGTATTCACGAACACTGTTTTCAATCACTAAGGATTTACATTTCAACACTAACAAAAGTATCGATGAGCGTATTAACGAATTAATTCGAATACGTGTTATATTGAACTGAATATTAGCACGATCGGAAAATCGAGAGTAATTCTTTTTGCCATGCTGAAATGTCGGAGCAACTTTTTTCGATGATTTTCTAATTGTATCGAATAATATTGGAAATTTTCTTTCTGTGTTAAATCGATCTTAATGACTTTCTTTTTCTTCTTTTTTTTTAGAATGAATTCCTTCTCTCTGTTTCTAAATTTCTTTGAGAATTAAATCAACGAGATATTTTGCAGACCTTGAAGGAAGAGTGCAAATTCACTGTGTGCGATTGCGAATTGGTTTACGTGGTGGGACGCGGCGGGAAGCAGATTCAGAAGGATCTTCTCGCCTTTGTCTCGGTCAATTGCAGTTACCGTGACCTGACGAAAATGCCTGCTTTTCTGCCGGCCAATACCACTACCCTTCGTTTAACTGGAAACAAGGTGGAGTATTCTGGATATTTCTAATCTATCGAATTTTTCGTAAGTATTAGACGCAGATAAGTATAAGATATTTTATTTTATGGAGTATTCTAGTTCAATTATACGTATAACAATATTGCTCATTTTCATTTGATATCGATATTATTTGTTTCAAGAAAATGGAGACATTTTTAGAAATAAGGATTAATATTACTATATATAGTGTATCAATTTCAATTAAAAAAAGGTAGACTTAAGAATACAATTATGCAATGTATTTCGTCTTCGTTCAACATATTTTAGTAATCGTACAAATTTAAAGTGTTATTATTTTTAAAATAACATTTAATTGTCGAGTGGCACGCAGTACGATCAGGTTTAGATTTTTTTTTGTAGAAAAGTGCCTTATTCTTTTTTGGAAATTATATTTCATATAATTAAACGCGATGCAGATTAGTGACTTGACTCCACTCGTCGGGAATTCCGTGTATAAGCAAGTGTTGGATCTTTATTTGGACGAGAATTTGGTGGAATCTATCGTGCAGTTGGAAGGTTCTGACTGGCTAGAACATTTTCGTCTTCTCAGTCTACGTGGCAACGATCTATCTGATGTTCGTATCCTGAAATTTTATTTGTTTGTATTAAAATATAATGATATGTATGTCAGGACTCACGAAAGTTAAATTTAACTATTGTTATTGAAACGTACACTAGGCTTCAAACACGTCACTCTTCGTGTTTTCGTTAAATTAATTAATATGTTTAAATTAATTTTTCGATTCTACAATTGAAATTACTCATTGTGGCGTTATCTAGTATTGACACTTATCGAGAATATATCGGAAAAATGTACGAATGTACATTCACTTTAGTCTGCATTGATTTTAAATACCTTTATAAAATATCGTACATTTCGGTATATTTCGTTTCACGCTCATGATGTTTTGATAATTAAATTATTTCGGTTCCATACTTTGTTTGTTGCTGTCGTCGTCGTTGTAATCGTCGTAACTTCTCGATGGTGTCATACGTCGGTTTTATCTTCGACTCGTTCGTTTCAGCGTGAATTCTTAAGAGGATTCGTTACCATTCGTGCCTGACAAATGTCGTTTAACGTGCAAATGGCGAGCGTTATCGTAAACCATCTGTTCACTAATCCTTATTGTCTTACATGTAATCGTTAGTTGCCGACCTACGCGCTAGAAAACGTTTTGCTACATAGCGGAAACGCGCACAGCCTGTATCTTGGAAACAATCCGTGGAGATGCGATTGTCTTTTTACTCCTGGCTTTCAAGTACGTAATATCTTGCGTAACATTTTCCTTTGGATGGAGTATCAATATGAAATATGAAACGAAACAAAATAATAATTCGAAAGCGAATGTAGAGCGAATGACAGCAACTTTGACTTCAGAGAAATAATAAAGCGTCGCTCGTTACAGGATATGTTGATCAGATACGCGCACTTGATCAAAGACATAAACGATGTGAGATGCTCCATTGATAGCAGTGATGAGAATGTTAACAAGCAGGTAATCGAAGTAACTTGGAAAAATTAAGTCTTTTTTCTGCAAAATTTCTCTATATCATTGATGAAATATTTTTAATTACGGCCGATTGTTTCCGAGAGACTTTTTTCTTTGATTACCTTTATTGAAATTTGAATATATATAAAGGAAAGTAATTCACTCAAGTTATTATAAAGTTTTAACAGAAATCGTACATATTTTGTAGGTTTATTTATATCATTTCAGAGGGAATAATCTTCCTTCCATCACTATTCGTTAGAACGTATAACTATCATAAGATATAAAAAGATACGATGAAAACTCTTTCTACAGTATCGTTCGATTACGATAAAAGGCGTATATTGTAATAGATACACAATATTAGAATGATAGTTTTTTTCTTGCAGATACGTGATTTAACACGTACGGAGATTTGTATTTCGCAAGAAGAAGATCCTTGGCTCCATCCGCTCGATATCCTAAACATCATTTTGGCATCTCTAATATTCCTTATCCTTGGCAAGCTTTTATACGACTACTGGTTCTTTAAAAAAACCGGAAAGTTACCTTGGATCGTCGCCAAGATTCCGTGAAGACGCATGATATTAGTCTACGTGTGCATTGGAAGTTTTTGAGAGAGTGAGAGAAAGAGAGAAAGGTAGCAAATACATCAGTGTCAATGCCCCAACGAAAAGGTTTGAATTTCAACAATCAGGATGCTGTGATATTCGCCGATATTGTTATTAATCTCGTTGCTTCGAAATTTATTACATTACGTCTTTTGTACGGATTTTCTTTGTTTTGAGAAAATACCGAGAAATATAATTTATTAGGATTATTTTTTAAACCGTTAGTTCTTCGATAATCAATGTTTCTAATGAGATAAATTGGCAATAATAGAGGGAGATTATAGTTATCATTAGTTTCTGTTGCGATTGTGAATTTTGTTTTATTTCACAAAAGTGTCATAATTAAAATACAAGTGTCTTGTTACAAGAAAAATTTGTTATTTGTTCGAGACGCAGTTGTTTCAATATCTATTTCGTGGACTTGAAATTAGAAATTCGAAAATCTTAATATACAATCTTATTCTAGTAAATTCCTTTTTCTGATTAACGATTCATACTAACTAGGATCTACCAATCAGAAAAATATTGGAATTGCCAATGAGAACATTGTAATGGTTATAATGCACAAGAACTAGTTGAAAGCTAAATGTTTTATTGATATATTTTTGATCGAATATGACGATACATTGCTTCTCTTGTTATTTCCCTTTTCGTAACTTTTTAAGTTATATTTATAGCTCATTTGTAGAAATACATTCTTTATTTTAAGATTAAACGATATCAAAAACTTTTATGAGCCATTGGTTTAGTTGATTTTAGCTTCACAATTTCCGTTTTTTATGTATAGTTGATACAATTTTTCTGCAGCAGCTTTTTTCGCACTACCTCGAGTAACGCCATCACCTAATAAAGTAGAATAGTAGAATAAATATCTTACCTTTGAAATTCACTATTATAAACTTATCACGCATTGACGTACCTTCGGCGGTAAAACCTAAAGCTGTGCACTTGGCGATGCATCTCAACCCTTGATGAGTGAATGCTTTCTCCCTGACATCGTAACTCGGTGGAGGTTCGCATTGTTTTAAACAAAGTTTGTACAGTTTTCGTTGTGTAGTTTCTTTCGGTTCATACATACCGAAATTCATTATTTCCAGAATCCTTTTAGATATTGTAAGTTTGTGCAACAAGAACAATTGTAATGTTAGAAAAATGAAAATATACGTTGTTAGAAAAACTATAAAATACACAAAGTAAATTTATATAAGATACGAAATATTTGTAACATTTTTACAAATTAATTAATAATATTAAGATAGATCATGATAGATAGAATTTCAGGTTAAGTATTAAATTAATATTTTTCGACACTAAATATCGCATCGTACATTTCAATTTGCATAATTGCGTTAGTGTCGTTTCGAGTTTTTACACTTACTGTTCTTTTGACAGTTCCAACAATCCCTTCATTTCTTTATCATTCATTTGATGATCGGCCACATTCTGCAATATCTTCGTTGCTAAGCTAATTTTCGCGAGTTCCTCGGTATTACCGCAACCAGTTGCTGGAACGATTTAGAAATACCGTTGGGGGAGGCCGATACATAATTGGCAATAGTAACGTTTGGTAAATATCAATATGTAACGGTCGTAAAATCAAAGTAAAAGAAAGAAAAAAAGTACTTCGTTAATGGAATGAAAAAAAATTGTACCAGAAAAATCGAGAAGTTTTCCAGTGATCTCATATCGATTATACTTGCTCTTGGTGCATTGATACTCAATTTCTACGTTGCATCTTAACGCGTACTCGACAAGGATATCCAGGGCCGTACGACTATGAAAATTCTTCCAAATATTTTTATCACCGCTACCCTGTTAGAAAATTATATTTCTTGAATATTAAATGAATTTATGGATAAAAATCGACCATCGCGAACTATATATTACGCAAACGTTAAGAGAAGATAGAAGGTCTTCATGATTTATTTTAAATACTAAAAAACGCTCTTAAAGTTGGTCCTTCTTTACAGGAAATTGATCGTGTCATGTTGGCTAATGCTATGAGAAGATGGAGGCTTTCCATGACATATCTTAAATATTTTGCCCTCTTGAAGTCGTTTTTGCTTCCTTTACGAGGAAATCGCTCACCTTTTGATACTTTTATTTGGTACCTGTACTTCAGCAGATGTCTTCTCATCGTTTATTTCCACGGCGCCGAATTGATTTTGGCTCGTGATGTCGTAACCAATAGAATCACCCACCGTGTTCTCACGTTCGGCGTGACTCGTGAGTATCTTCGGCCCGAGTCTCGCTAGAGAAATGTCAATTTTATTGATAATAAACCACGATCGGGTGTCATTTCTATCTTAAAAACGAAGACGATATGTCGATCTGACGCGCGTCTTACGCTTCGAATAGGATAAATTTAAGACTCGACGTAACTTCGTAAACGTACTTTTCTCGCTAACGCGGTGAATATCTGCCCCATCTTGATTGAGATCGACGGGAGCGCATCTGCTTTCGTTTCGATGCGTTGTTTCCGAGATGCTCCTTTTGCGTTTCTTCTCGAAACTCGCAATTTTCGATGAATTTATCTCATCCTCCGAAGGGAAGAAAATCCTTTTGTGGTCGACTAATTCATCGCTTTCTTCGATCTCCTCTGAAATATTCAAGGAATGATTCATGATCGAGCGCGTCACGTGCACGCACTTACCTACCTTCGTACTTTAACGCATTTAATCTCTGCCCTTCGTAAATACCGGTAAGACGCGATCGAGGAGTCGAGTGAGAGAACAGCGGTAGAGATTGACATTTTCCGTTATAAAACGAGCGAAGCGCAATTCTCCTCTGGAGAACGTTCGATTTTATCAAACGGAAGGGAGAAAGAGAACGATTCAAAGCCGAAGCTTCCACGGGAAATTCCCTTCGAGTACCTCATTTAATTTCTTCTCGTGGAATGCATCTACTCACCGTAAAACGAGGGTTCGTCCTCCAGAATGACAGTTTTTTTGCCTATGAAAGATAATACGAGCGATCGAATCAATCAAAGGAACGCATCGAGCGCGTGAAAGAACAAAGCCACCTACTGCTGAGATCGGCGTCAAAGGTATCGGTAGAGCGTGGCATCGCGTTATCCGCAACCTTTTCCCATTCTTCCAAGCTGCTCACCTCCTTCGTCTTTGTACGAAACGAGCCTGAATAAAGAAAACGAAGGTCGTCGTTCCTCCCGTAACGCCGGACATTTCAAGTGCATTTATCGACAAGGTATTGTTACGTGCGAAATTCTAGTTAAACTTCCTGATCGAACGATAAGTCTTTTGCGTTTGGAGAAAATATTCCGTATTTACCGACAAATGTTTAATACGGCAATGTTCGTATAATAACGATCGTAAAAACGGTGGTGGTACGTAATAATTATTACGATAAGTA
>JAITYT010000941.1:823619-834416 GCA_025433975.1 Liostenogaster flavolineata | reverse complement strand
ACAACAACAACAACAACAACAACAACAACAACATCGTGTCGTCGTCGCGGTCGATCCTTACGGAATTCTCCTCCTCCTCCTCCTCCTCCTCCTCGGTCTTTCTCGAGATTCGTCGTCTCTCTGATCGCGACCGTTTCAAGAGTTACTTCCTTCCGTTCGTCCATTCGTCCATCCGTCCGCACATTCGTCCATTCACGATCGATCGAAGCGCGAATTCGCGTCGAAAGAAACGCTCGTCTCCGACGATACGCAGGGATTTTAGACACGGGCTGGATTCTCGTGGCTCGTCGAAGGAACGTTTCGCACCGGGACGAGCCGCGCCTGAGAGCGAAGATAGCTGGATATGTGGCTGAGAGAGCGAGAGTGAGAGCATTAGCACCTCAGGCGCGAGCGATTCGAGAGACTCGACGAGAAAAAAGGCCGTCCGAAAGACGAAAGAAGGAGAATGGAAAAAAAGGAAACGTACGGTGGCAGTATAGTAGATCGTTGGCAGAGATTCCGCGAGAGTATCGAGAGCAGTTGGACGAGTGGCGCGCCTCGAACGCCGTCCAAGGCAAAGGGAGACCAGAAAGAGAGAAAAGTAGAAGACTCGAAGGCGAAGGGAAATACGCGTCGACCTTCGTTCGCGTCTTTCCATTTTCTTCCCTTTGGAGTCCCATCTTGGATCGAGAGGTCGAGTAGAATCGATTGGTCGGTTGGACGGGTGTCGAGGGTTAGCGCGCCTCTCGTCGATCGCTCGAGGTGACGACCTTGCGTAAGCCGTGTCGATTCTTCGTTCGATTGTTGATACGCTTATTTCTATCACAGCATGTACGGAACAGAAAAAGGAAATCGCGCGTGGTGCTATCACGCGACGTTCCTCGTGACGAGAATCGCGCTGGCACGTCGTTGTCGCCTATGTTGCTTCTACATTTTTTTTTTGTTTATTCATCCGTTTTTCCCTTTCCCTTCTTCTTCTTCTTCGTCGTCGTCGTCGTTTGCCTCTTCGTGCAGAGTTGCTTCTTAAACGATAATCAAGCTATACACATCGATCTCTAGTTCTCCGTTGAAACCTCGCGCGTCGTTTAATCGAACCTAGGATACATGAGTGATTCGTCTATGTTGCGATATATCTCTTCCTTTGTCGTCGACGATGAATACTTATATGGTACAAGTTTGGATGGGTATAGGTAGGAATCGTGTGTTTATGACTCTTGTGTGTGAGGGCGCGCGTGATAAAAAAGTTAACTAGACCGACGGATACGACGTGCTCTTCTTTCCGAGGACAAGGAGACGAAAAAAAGTTGGATGGAAGAGAAATAACAAACCCAAGTTAAAGACGAACCTCTCGACGGATGATCGAAACAACTGCGAATAAGAAATCCTTCCAAAGACAAGCATACGTGGAGTACCTTCGATCAAGGATTTGGAAAAGGAGAAGAAAGATGGGGAAAGCGGGACGAGGTCGAAAAGGCCGCTCGTGCCTCGTTCTTCGTCGAAGGAGCCACGCCGTATCTCGTTGCCACTAAAACGCATTTTCTAAGCCTACCGTGGATGCTCCCGGAAAGGAATCGCTCGAGGGACCTTATTCGGTACTTATGAGTGCACGATGGGATGGGATCGAAAGCGTGGAGTGTCGCGTGGCGAGGGCTCGACGACGATCTCTTCGCTCCGTCCTCCTTCCTCTCCCGCGTCCTGCGAGTTCTCTTCTTTTCTTCACGACAGCGCGTCAAGATGAACGATCGATAAACCGATAAAAATACGTGGCGGTACCCTAGCCGTCTCTACCTACCGCGTACCTTCTCTCTTACGCGTACGATTCGTACGAAACGTTTGGGGGCTACCGTTGCTCCTGACGATCGTGCTCGATCGGTTGGTGAAAGCTTCCGGTGCCGAGATACGCTGGAAGAAATAGCCGTTCCTCGAGAGACGGTCCGGCGATAGGAATCGAGTGGATATCCGCGAATCCCAGAGCCTTCTCCTTCTTCTCCTTTCTTCGACGACCCTTCGGCATTCTCTGCCGCTAGTTGCACGCCTCTTCGCACTCGTTCGTGCATGCTCCATCGCTTCTTCCGTATCTTCGATCTCGGAGCGACGAATTTGCCGTAGTACGGCCGACTTCCTACGGATCGGGAGAACGAGTTTGGGGAAAGGAAGGGAGAGAAAGGAGAGGACGAGAAAGAAAGCGGTGACGGAGAGAAGAGAGGAAATTGTTTAAGGACGAACGATAGCCCCCCGATACGCCTGTCGTCGTTTTTGGTGCTGCGTATCTCGCGCCGATACTTTCCCTATTTCACGCCTTTCCTTATCCATCATCTCCTAGCCCTTCCTTGTCCTTCGTGCTTCAGCGAGGTAGGCATATTAAAAATCATGACTATTCACACGGTGGTCTCGATATTGGCGATGGCGTATTGTCAACAAATGCCGTCCTTTCCGTAATTTTCTAAGTACATCTCCTGCGGCGTGGCGAGGTTGTAACGACCGCCGCCCAAACGACTGCCGGTCGTCAGGCCGTTGTTGTGATGCGTGTGATTGACGTGCAAGTGATTGACGTTCGGCGCCACGTTCTTCTTCTTTTTCCGCGCCTTGTGTCGATAGAGGCAGTACTTTAGACAGCCGGTCGCCAGTAGGAGGATGAGGAATATTCCCAGCGCGCCGGCGCCAACAGCGACGTACAGCAACGTCACTCCAAACCGGTACGAGCAGTTGGCCTCCTCCTCGTCGAAGCCCGATGGACAGTGGCGTACTCCGTCGCACCACAAGCCAGGACTGATGCACGCCTGCAGTTCTGGACATCTGCGTGAAAATCAGGAAGAAAGCTTAGAAAGTTAAGGTTAAGTAAAACGAAGAAAGTTAACGCTATCGATCGAGCGCCATTACGCGGCTTTGCGAGTCTGTCGCTCCATCGTCGCCATTTTTCTTTATAATTATAAATTAACAATTTCGATTTTCTTTTCTATCTTTCGTTTCTGTTAAATTGTACACGGCGAATATGCGATCAAAATATACCATTTTACGAAGATAAAAGAAAGGGTACACTTTATCAATGCGATAATTGCCTTGCGGCATTATGCATTGAATATTTCAAACGTTATCATGTCGCGCAAAATGATTAGATCCCGTTTCTATTATGATATTAATCCATAGCGAAATAAAAATTCTTTGAAATTCTTTATTTATGCAAAATTGCTTTTCTTCATACTTTAAAACGTTTTTATTCGAACAGAGTCAAAACAAATTTTGGCGATAAGAACAAATTTTCCACTTCTCCATATGATGCGAATGGGCTAAGTTAAATTAATGCCACCGTGTCGATCCGCGTTGATTAAATTCCATTGTTACGGGGACACGATTTTTGACGCGCGAATTTCTATCGACATCGAAGTACCGAATCGTTTCCCTTTGTTACGTCTAATCGTTCCGCGCGTCGCAACCCCCTCGAAACGCAAAATCCATCGTTGCTAACCTGTACGGACACTCCTCGGTCGGCAGCATGGAGAACACGTTGGATCCGGAGCCACCGGCTGCCGTCGGCGATCGCTTGGATATGGCCATCCACGTGACCGCGTAGAAACCGGGTTCCCTCTGCAGGAACTCGACCACGAAGCTTCTCGAGTGCTGTTGCATGGCGATGGTGGCGTTTACGGCGGTGTAATTCCATCCGCCCGAGAAGAAATCCACGGTTTTGGCAGTGCCGACGCCGCCCTCGGGACAAATCACGCTGCGATCCCTGGTATTGGCGGCTGAATACACGACGATGCGATTCAACGTGGCGCAATCCTCGACGTTGTCGAGGTTGATACCGTAACCCGTGGTACGGAGGTAAAGAAAGTTCATTCGCGCGTCCTCGGGTTCGATCAACCATGGTTCGTTCACGCACTGGGTCGCGGTAAGGTCCTCCGTGTTCGTCAGCATCTCCTCGACCGCGGCTACCCCGGGTATTATGCGCGGCAAGGGGCTCCTGAGCGATATCTCGCCACTGCTACCGTGCAAACGACGATCCTCCAACTTCGTCGAGCAGCTCTGATCGCTGCCCGTGTCCATGCCCATCGTGACGAAACGATATTCCCCCTCGAAGAAGTAATCGCTGTAGTCTTGAGTCACGTTCATCAGCGTCACCGTGAATCTGACTTCGACGATGCTAGACGTCAGGGTTCTCAGGACGATCTTCTCGCTCACGTTCGCGCAGAGGCAATCGCGTATCTGAAAATATGATGCTTGCTAAAGGATTCGATTGACACTAGATTGCCCGAGATTTAGTATATACCGATATTGCCCGAAAGAAGTCAAGAAGGACTGCTTTGTGAAAGAATAACTAATTCATAAAAAATACTTGAAATTAATTTTTAATGTTATTTTATATCATTTAAAGTCACATAATGTGTTATTAGTAAATATTAAATAAGAAAGAGAATTTACTTCACTTTGAAAACAGAAAATAGAAAAAATTTAACCCAGACATCTAGCGTTAGCAGGCGAGTCAACTAATATCGTACGATACCCTTCAAAGCAAGAGTATCTTATTTGCTTCGTCGCATCTCGCTGCATCACGATTTAACCCATATGCAGCGAAGTTCCTACGACTTCAGGGAATGTATCGGTGAACTAATATCGCTTATAATCACCAGCTCTACGTCGGGCCAAGGATGCTCGGTCACGAGGATCTCCGCTATTCCGGTTTTCTTCGGCTCAACGATTCGACGATCGCAGGTCCATCTATTAACGAGAGGATCGACGTAAGACGAGCAGACTTTGTCGCCGAAGGAGGCCCTTTCGAAGGACAGCTCTATCCTTTGCTCCGGTTCCGCTTCGAACCTGTAGACACAGCTGAGGTTTTGGGCACCGCCGCGTCCGTAAAGGAAGACGCTTTTGGGCGACGCGAACTTCCCATAGTTGGACGTGACCGTGAGGGAAGAGGAGGACGACGAAGACGCGGAGATCGACGCGGTGGAGAAAACGTGATCACAGGAAATCGCCTCGTGCACGAATTCGTAGCGCAGCACGAAACTGATGGGATAGAGCGCGCTACCCTGGCGCAAGATGTGCTCCAAGGTCAAGTCTCTGCCGGTGGAAACGTAGCTCTCGGTTAGGCTGCAGGGACGCGTGTGACGACTGCTGTTACGCAGGAGGCTGTGGTCGCAGAGGCGAGGTATGTCGTCCTTGCAGAATTGTCCTATCAGCGTGACGTTCTTCTGTAGAGACAGAAGAATCCAAAAAAGGAATCGATTAATCGACTAATTATCGTGCTTTACAGGGACGTCGATCCGTCGTTCCTCGAAATACGAAGTTATCGTTTCGATGTTCGATCTTTATTTAACGAGATTTAGATCGTTGATCGCGAAGGGTTAACTTTTTTTCTGGAAACGTAGCGAGCTAACGAACCGACTATCGACGAAGTTGAAGATTTATCAGGATACCAGGAGTATCGAGGATGAGCGAACGAAGCTGGCGTTCACATTGGAAACTCTCACGAATCGTTTTCAGTCTCGTGTACGAGTTGTTCTTCCTAATGCGGCCGGCAGCTTTGGTAAGCCCCTTACGTCTCTCGATTTCATTCGGGCTACGCGTAATAGTACTATTATTTTACGTACGTTTGAGTGTCTTCGTTGTCGTCGGAAAACCATTGTGCACCAGGGTGGAATTGAAAAATGAGAGGATGAAAGGAGTAAGGTCGAAGAAAAAAACGGATAAGAAGTTTGTCACGGTCGGATGGTAAGTATAAAAGATGGCTTAGTTCTTACTATTCCCATTGTATCATCTACAACCGTTCTGCAACGTCGGTAGAAACTCTGCCCGGGACACCGTCACGATACTAACGCGTTACCCATCTACCTACCTACCTACCTACCTACCTCAGAAATTGCTATTCGTATGCATTGTCTATATCACTTCTGTTCCGCACGTTCGTGTCCCATGAATTTATTACGTCTTCGCGTATTTTTATGCCGCGTCTCATATCCTGACATAGACCGGTTTGCTATACGCTTTTCCTGTCGAACTGCATCGAATCAAGACGCTCGGTAACATTCAATAGGCGATATCTAACTTCGTGGAGGGAAGTGGGCGTCAGCCTCTCCCCGTGTTATCGACGTTTAAAAGCTCCGTTGGCGCCTGCACCTAATAAAAATACATATCTCCCAGCGTTTCTGGCAAAGTTGCAAGACAATGGACGGCCGAAGACGCGGCCGTTCCTTCTTTTACGGACGTCGTGTTCGGCAAGATAATATTGGTTTTCACGCGAAAGAAATGCCTCGTTTTTTCGAACGAACCCGGGGTACCGAGAGCGTATAATCGATCGACGCCACTGTTTCATCCTTTGATGATTGCGCGTTACGAGGACGAATTTCGATCGTCATTTTTACCTCGTTTTGACAACTGCCAAAAAGTATCTTGCTTTCCGCGTTTGCCGTTCGATAAAAAGATTAATTGGTATTTCGAAAAATGCGTTTATGGTCGTTCGTTATGCATCCCGCGCTCGTTCAAATTTACGAAGAAAAACAAACGTTTAATTTCCACTTTATCCGCGAACGTTCCGAAAATATACGAAGGGTTTGTATTGTTCGACGACACGGACGATACTAACTGAAATGCATCGATATTTTCCTCTTTATGTTTCATTTTCGCATCGTTTTGTGTACGTTATCGTCGGCCGATGCTCGTACGAAAAATTTTAAAACGTAATTCAACCAGAAACGAAGCAGCCTTCGAAAACTCTTAAAATATCGCGAACTAACAGTCGTGTCGCCATCTCCGTCCTGTGGTCGGGATGCGTGCGTCTCCACGTAAATATTTCCCGTGGAAGGAAGAGTAGAAAATGCATTGTTCATCGGATAGAGGAAGATCCACGTTTGAGATTCGGACTCCAAGAATCTTTCCGATCGAACCTTAACGCGTTCACGACGACACGTACCACCGGTGGTACATCCTCGATTGTCCCATCAAGCGAGATGTATTTTTTTTTTTTTTTAATTAACACCCATTCGACGAAGGAACTCACGATTTAGTGTCTCGTCGTGAACGTGTTAAAACGGAGAACCTGAAAATGTTCGAAATTGAGATGGGAATCGAAAAATGAAATAAAATGGCGCCATAGTCGTCCCATGATTATTCGCATACGTACTTTTCTCGACGCAACGAGCTTATCCAAGGTGTGATCGCCGTCCCAAATGAGCAGCTTGGCGTTGCAGTCGCCGGCGTTGTCCAAGCTGCCGGCAGCCTCGGCGCTCGCCGCGTAGTACTTCACGAAGGACAGCCAAACGATCTCGTTCGGCTTGCCTCGGAAGTGATAGCGGCAGGTCGTGTTGGGCGGCAGCGAGTGCTTCGGATTCTCGAGGGTGCCCAAGGAGCTCTCGTCGCTCGATATATAAAAGTCGCAGTTGTCGTTCTCCTTCACGAAGCTGCGGGATCTCTCGTCCACGAAGAGCACCTGCAAACGCGATATGGCTGAAAAAAGTCGAGAAGAATCGGACGGGAGTGTTTCTGATGCGCGAGCCGATCGCGAGGCGTCGTCGACGTTGCTTCGTTGAACGCCGCTCGAGTTGCACTCGAGACGTCGAGACCGAAGTCGAAGCGCGTCGAATGGAGAAGCGATGCGACCAGGAAACAGTCGATTTTAGGTCGATCGCGCGAGATCGTTCCTTGTTTTTAGGATCGTTTTAACGAACTTCTTTACGACGGCAACGTCGAAACTTTTACGATCGCTACGCTTCTTCCTTTTTTTTTGTTTATCGCTACGACGTGGAATTTTATCTTTAGGAATTGCGTCGTCTTTTCGTTCGATAGAGAAGCTCAAAGAGCTTTTTAGCGAGAAGGAAGCAATTTTACGTAGAAGAATCAAATATATCGTTTCAACGGACGCGTAACTCGAGATTCGTAAACGTCTTACGTACGATTAAAATTGAACGATATTCCCTCGTCACGTTTTAAACGTTCTTGTAGAATTTTTTTTCTACGCGAAAGTGCATTCGTCGCTCGATATTAATTCCCAGTTGGAATTCGAATTTAATAGTGCGCGCGTGTTAAATTGAAAGATATTCTTTACTATTTTTCGTCTCGCAGCTGATAGTAGGAGTTTTTCTAGCGAGCGTGTCACTCGTATACGGACGATGTTACCCCAACGAACGCATCGACGAATGAAATGCTTGTCAAGAGTGTATAATTTTGTTCGTAGCGCATGAAAGTAAATTTGATAGCCATCGTCAATTGAAACACGATATTTTCACTCTTTCAGCGCTGCAGCCGCTGGGACTTTTCTTTGTTTTGCTTCGATTAAAAGTAGAGAAAAAAAAAAAATTATTGAAAAACGATAGCGTCGATTTTCCAAAAGTTTAACGGATCAAAAGGACGATCGCAGAATGTATCCTCCCTTTCTCTCTTTATACTCGACGATACGACGCGTCGATTCGACAATCGATACGATCGACGCCCTTCGGTTCATTTATTCAGCGGCGCTTGGAATACGCAGCGCAATCGTCCCTATAGGATCCCTCTTTCTATCGGCATATGGGAAAGGCTTACCGATATACCGTTATTATTTTATCATATCGAGGAGCCGCGTTCGCTCTATTCGACTACATTCGACGTTGCTGCTATATTCGCCGTTCGTTTTCATTTAAAATTGGGTTCGTTCGTGGGATTATCCCATTAGCACCTTCGGTCCGTTCTTCGAACTGTCGATTCGAAGGAATTTCTCCGGCCGCTGCGTTCATCAGATCGCGGCTTCAACTTCGAAGATGATCCCGAGCTAAATTCGAAAGCATACAAAAATTTCGTACCTGAACCTCGAGCTCGAATCCCGGCAGGAACGACAGCGGCACGGGATGAGACGGATTATCGTAGGGCGATGTGTGAAATTCCAGGAGCATGGTATTATGACTGCTGACTATGTCGGGCACGGCATCACCCCCGCACAGCCTCACCAGGACTCTGTCCGAAGTCGAGCTACCGTCGTAAACGGTCAGGTAATCCTGCTCCACGTTGCACTGATCCCACACTCTGCAGAAGTAAGCGCCTGTCACGCGTGTATTGCCCCCCCTCTCTCTCTCTCACTCTCTCATCGTTCACTCTCTCTTTCTTTTCTCATAATCTCTTTTCGACGATATGTTAAATGTTAACGCTGCGTTGCAAAGCGACCGTTTTCTCTATTTAGGAACGTTTCTATTGGGTTGTCCGGAAATTTCGTGCCGATTTTCGTTTTTTTAAAGATTTATTTATTATTTTATTATTTATATTATATTTTTTATTATATATTATATATATATATATAGTATAGAAAAAATAAATCTTTAAAAAAAAGAAGAAAACATTGTTCAATCATTGGTCAAACAAGAAGCTTTCGAATTTGTGATCCTACGTCGATCGACATACCCATCGTGCGAGAGAATAAAAGGGACAAAATTATAAGGCAATTTCAACGAGCAATTAAATAAATGAACGATACGCATCGATTTACAATAAGGGCAATTTGTATATTATTGCCGATATTATTATATTTCCCTCTTTATCGTGATGTTTATATAAATTAAAATGGTATATCTACGACATCGTTATGTAATATTTTTTAAATCACTAGCGTCGGAGCGTTCTCTTGCACGAGGCAGTCGGGAAAGTTTCGCGTTTATGCCAAAAATCTGCCTGTCTGGTTCCGCCTCCCTTTCTTTCCTCTCATCCTCGTATTTCCTCTTAATACCGCGAAATTAGGTTGCGCACGAATAAGTTCTCGGTCGAGAGCCGCGCGGTAAACGCGGAAAGCGTCCTTTTCATAACCCGCGAACTTTGCGCAGATCGTCAAAGCGCAACCGCCTCGATAACTACCATGGAATCCCTTCTTATCTCTCGAATTCATCCTTCGGGAGTTTTTGAACGAAACTTTCGACGCTCGATTTCCATCGATCTCGCTGATTGGCCATTTTTTCTCGAAAGAACGACCGATGATCGTAATAATAGTCGCCTCTCTCTCTCTCTCACTCTCTTTCTCTCTGTCCTTCGTTACCCAACTTCGTTGGAATCCCTCGCAACGTCGTTCCAACCTCGAAACGATCGACTTTAACGAATCGCACCAGCCGATTTCGTTCGACTCAAAATACGCCGAGGTCGAAGCTCATCTCTTTCGACTCGGGACTACGTTTGACTTGGCGCAATAACTTCTTTCTCGTTCCGCGAGACTCGTCACGGTGCAAGTTTTCGTAGGGCAAAAGCGATAGATTTTCGTTAATTGCGTAAGTTCCTTCCTGAAAGTTCCTCCGTTCTTAATTACACGCGCGCGAAGATCTTTCTCGATGGCGATTTTATATTATACGCGATATAAATTCTAACCTATTTGTAATTCAGATCGACGGCGGCTGAATTTTTCTCGAGATTAAAGCTCCCATAGCGAGAACTTCCTTGAAAAGTTTCCCGAAAAAACGTGCAAGCATCGCCAATACGACGTTTCTATCGATAATAACGAAGATACAGGGCGTGGCGCTGTGGAAATGATAATCGCGATTGAAAGTTCATCTTATTAAGAGTTTCGACCTTTTTCGATATTGGAACTTCTTCGTATAAATACATATTTTTACTTCTCCTACTTGCGACGTTACTCCGCAGCCTTACAAAGGACGAAGTACAAAAAGAGCTGTTCGATATATCTGGCTTTTTAATAAGGTGGATAAATGCATATATAATATAAAAGGGACGTTGGTAAATTCCACGCATTCGTATATTCGAATATAAAGTATCGATCTGCTTTTTTTTTCATTTCTGATTCATTTGTTTCCGGTCTGATAGACGGATGACGCCACAAATAAATAATTAATATTTTTTTTAGAAAGTACTAAC
>JAITYT010000941.1:811976-823551 GCA_025433975.1 Liostenogaster flavolineata | reverse complement strand
TTTGGTTCAAAAGTTACAGTGGTTTTAGCGAAACAAAAGAATTTCGTGTGTCGATAAAACATTGCTTTTTGATGGAAAAAAAAACACCGTTGAAACGAAAGCTTGGCTTGATAAGTGTTATCCGGACTCTGCACCACAAAAGTCGACCATTATTGACTGGTTTGCCGAATTTAAACGCGGCCGTACGAGCACCGATGATGCGGCACGCTCTGGTCGCCCAAAAGAGATGGTTAAAGTCCAGAAAATTGTTTTGGCAAATCGTAAAGCGAAGATGCAAGAGATAGCCGATACTCTAAAGATATCAAAGAAACGTGTAGGCTTTATTTTCCGTTATTATTTTGCATGATTATTTTTAGACCGGGAACTTATCAGCCGATGTGATATTATTCATCAGCGCAAACGCGTATTAATTCTGTAGGAAAATTCAATCGCGGTAGTTCCACATCACTGAAATCGCGAGTCGAGTTTGGTATAAAAATGCTTTATCAGCGTAACGTTACAATTTTGAGAGTACGTTTTTTATCGGTGCGAGTTCGCATTAATTACGCGCTTTCATAGGGCTTTTTTGTAACCCAGGGAAAAAGGAAAAAGGATCGTGAGGCGATTTTACCTAACCACTGAAATCCTGAATCCTCGCTTCGCGGATTCCTTTCGAGGATCAATTCGCATCACGCGACACTCGTTCTGCCTATAGAACTTCGTATTAGCGCGATTATCAAAATTATCGGAGGTTTGTGAAAATTTCAGTGGGCTGAGGATGGCGCTAGGTCGGCGGAGACTATATCGATGGTTCATGCGTCATAAATCGTCTAGCACGAGCCATCGATTGGTGGGGAAAAAAGCGTTGGGAGAGGAACGTTCGATGAATTCACAGCTATCCGTTTGAAGCGGTATCGCAAGGTTTCCCGTTATTTTTGCGTTTGTGCGATTGCGGAGTTCGTAGGCGAGCGGATCGAGTTCGCGAAATTTTTTCGCTCGTTACGTTAGTAACGGTCGTTGGAATCCGTCGAGTTACGTCGTTTTAAATCGACAAAATTCACGGTGCAACAAATGCGAGAGTAGATCTTACGACGTATGGAGGTCTGTGCGAAATGTCGAGGTAAATGTCAAACACGGCATCGGTTTTTTTTTCCTTTCGAAAAAGCTAGCTACATTTAAGAGGGCATCGTGTTTAAAATTCCCGATGCGACTGATGCTCGAGATCGAGGTTATGAAATGCATTCTCGACGAAAATACCCCACAGGTATTTTCGTAGCTGAAACGTCACGCGGTACCGAGAGGACGATCTTCGCGGTTGAAAAAATAGGATCGGCACGCGTAACTTTACCGCGGCTGATGAATCTTAACCAAGACGAAGGCGAACGTTGAATAAATTGGCTTCCTCGATCCCACGAAGAAGAAAAAAAGAGCGAGAACAGCCGTACCTCTACGGTAGAATCGATGGGGTCGTTTTCAGCAGCGTCAACAGTCAGCTTAAAACTCGGTTCGTCGAAGATCGCGTTACAAAGGCAACAACCACCAGCATAAATCACCCACGGGAATAAGAAGGGACGAGAGAGAGAGACAGAGAGAAAGAGGGAGAACGAATACGGTGTAGAATCCTCGAATCTCCGTCTCTCTTCCTCTCTTTTTCGCATTATCTCCATTCGCACACATCCTCTCGACACACCGGCAAAAAACGAAGAAGAATGAGGGAGAAAAGGAGAAGAGAGAGAGAGAGGAAAGAGCGAGAAGCTGGAAGAAGGAAAAAGTGGAAGGAGATAAAACGACTTACTTGAGTACGCGTTGGCTCCTGTCGTACTTGACGATCTGATCCTTGATGTGTATTTTATGACTGTTGCGCTGGCTGACGGCTAGCAGAGTCCTGTGACCCGGAGGCGCACGATTTTGCTCCACCCGGTAGTAACAGGTGACGTTCCTCGGATAAACGCCAGGATAGTTGGGCGATTGCAGACGGCAGGCGCGCGTGTCGCATTTGGTCAGGACGCGATCGCAGTAGGTGCCGTTCACGAGCTCCCCGCGCCACGTAGACATGCTGCTGTTCCCGTATCTTAGGTGCGCCTCGCTCTTTCGAAGAAACTTGTACGACAGTTTGAAGTCGAAGTTGTAACCGATACCCTGGTGAATTTCAGAATACGAGACTCGCGAGAGTAGTGGTGCTAGGCAAGGAGGCTGACTAGGGCGACGAGGGCAACGAGAACGTGGTACACCGGTTAAACGCGAGGAATAAGCCTTACGGGATTCCCCGAATGTACGTTCGCGCCCACGACCAAACCCACCTTTCATTTCGATTCCTTTTCCAGCTCTTGCTACTCGCGAGCACCTCCGGAGTCGCTGTGTTTTTCATCGATATTTTTCGCGTAGTCGCGACTGTCATCGCGCGTCTATCTTTAGGTTCGCTCGGTCGATAAATATTCGTTCTCGCGTCTAAAATGTCAGCGTTGAAATGTGTTACAAAATGGAGTTGCCTTTTGCCGGACTAATGGCTTCGATTATATCGCATTATAATTTCAAGCAGGTGCCTTAGATTTATTTATAAACTTGTTGGAATTTTGACGCGCCTCTCTGTTAAGTGAAAAAAAAGATAAATAAATGGACGTCGACGTTACGACGTTCGTACTCGAATCCTGAAAATATTACTGTGATTTTTCCGGAACGATAAAACATCGAACAAATGTTGCGCTCGTTCATATAGAAGTAAAGCGAACGTGATACAGATTGCCGATTTTATTCGATTCATATCCGTCGTAAGGATGGACGAACGAGCGACAAGTCAAATTTTGTATATTAAACTAATTACTGCGTAATGGTCGCTGTCACGAAGGCTCTCGATTATGAAAAAAATATGATCGACGGCGCGGGCCTGCAGCTATTCAACGACGGATCATTTCATCAACGATAACGCTGATTCGTTGTCGAATCGATTAATCGAGAAACGTTTATCGCTGACAGCGACGCGTCATTCGTTCAAGGAAAGATGTCGTCGACGGAACGTAGCCGTCAGCGAAGAATAAAATTCGTCGCCGGACGATCGACGTTGAGAACGAAAAATAAGAATCTCGATATCGAGACTCGAACGTTCGAGGCACGACGATTCCTTAATTTTGGGTTAGGCAAAGTGCCGTGAACGACGGAATTTCTCGTCCGTTGAAATCGCGAACGATACGACCTAATACTTCCAGTTCTTGGGAACTCGAGGTGCCTCGAGGATAATCGGGGCGTTTAGAAGCACGGTAGACCAACTTCGTTCCGAGTTCCGTCCATTTTGCTTCAAAATGTCTGTATTCCGCTACGGTTTAGCAACTTTCGAGCGCAATTGAATGACGAAAAGGACACATTATCCCTACTAGTTCTCGATAAATCGTCCAATCCACGAATATTAATACCTAAATCGTCAGTATTAACGATTATCAAATTGCAAGCATCTTCACAACTAATTCTGTTATTTAACCATTGCTATCTCCATCGCAGCCTCACGATTAACGATTCGAAGTTGCATCGATTCGATAGCAATACGATATCACTGAAATTTCGTTTGTCAAACTTTACACGTCGAAGCTGAAATTTTAAAGAAAGGAAGAAAAAGCAATCCAAGGAATTAGAGACACCTCGATGAACATCGAACTCATGGTAAATCGAATGTCCGACCTAAACGCATGAAGGAATTTCGTAAAATTGAATTCGGTGCCGCGATATTTATCGATAGGACTCGATCGCGATGACGAGACGATGGAAAAATCGTGGCGCGTTTTCCGTCGGCGCCGTGGGGTCGAGGAGAAGCGAAATTGGTAACCGCGACGGCGCCGGTTACCTGCTCGGACAGCCGCTGCAAGTACAAGGTGAGATTGATGGATGGCGTTTCGCTGTAGTAGACGGTGTAGCCCCAAGCGCTGCCGCACCATTGTCCACCCGTCGGCGGTCGACCTTCTTCCCTTATGGTCATGAAACCGTCCGGACATCCATCCGACTTGAACGACAGAAATCGGCCTACCGTGAACGTATCGAACGTGAGCTGCAAGACGAGGAACTCGCGTTAATCCTGCGGTGTTGTTTTCGTCCTTTTGCCTTCGTTTGTCGGTGCTCCGATGACTTTCGTCCTTTTCTCGCTGTATATTTCTCTTTTCTTTTGCTCGGACGACACGGACGTTTGCAAGGATACTCGAGATTTTAGGTCGCTAGGAACGTAGTCTCGAAATTCGCGCAGATTCGTTTCTAATTTATAATAGAATCCTTGGACTACGCGTCCGATTGAGATCTCTCGTGCATTCAAGTAAGAAAAAAATCCGCATGGATGAAATCAATTATTCGACTATCCTCGGATTCAAAAGCGAATTTGCAGAGAATTAAATTTATCTTCTACTTCTTGAAATTTTCTGAGAACGTAATTCCATTTCTGGATGTTAATTATGCATGAACGGTAATACGGATTATATCGTTTCCTTTCATCGTGTGGGGTAATCATTGGAAGTATCTCGCGCGAATGAAAATTCTAAGAGACTATCGCGGGCAAGATTTTATATGCTCTTTGATGCACGAGCTTTGAGGTTATCGGAGTGTCCACGATCGAGGATTAAAACCGCTATAATTTTATCCTTTATTTGCTCGCTTCGGTTATCTCGAGTGACGCCGATTTAAAGAGCATAACTCGGTCGTTCGACCGATGTCACGGATGTGTCGGAGAAAAAACTGCTCCGTGGATCCTTTAAGAATTTTTCGCAGTTTCGTAATATCCATAATGTCGCGTGTAGTAATTATACTTTTTTGCGTTGGTTCGCTATCGCTTCGCATCGTCGCGTATGATTAATAGTTGCGTCGGTGGGTGGTAGACCGAAAAAGAATTTACATTTTTGCACGATTCGATAAGTGACGGATTAAATTGGACGTCGCGAGATCACATCGGACATCGTGCGCCACGCTATAATTTAAAAGATATTAACGTGCTTCTTGTAATCGAATAAGTTGACTGATCTTCGATTCGCGTTCGCTGTCTGGAAACTCGTTTTCTCCGAAAGTAAAATCGTGAAATCGCGCGCTTCGAGCGCCATGCACAAACGTACGTCGCGTTACGTTTTAATCATCGTTATCTAATCGAGCTAAGCGCCCTTCCACTTGTCTCTTTGAAAAACGATCTTTCGCTCGTCCGCGGAAGATCCACCGAAAGACTTTTTTCCTTGGAAATGCGTGATCAAACGGCAGATGTTTCGACAAATAAACGAAGTCGAGTCGAATAAAAATGTTTCGTATCTTTAGGAAATTATAGGAAACATAAAACTTCGATACTACTCGAAACATGGCGAGAAGTTACCGAACGAAACGATGCGTGTACTATTCGCTAAAATTCTTTTTTAATACGAACATTCCTGTTATTCAACTATCCACTGCTTTCGGCCGGGAAGGAACGGAAATCGATTCTTGAAAAATATCTTTTCAACGATGAAAAAAGAAGAAAATTCGTTCGATATATTTTACATGGAGGAGCATTTACCAGATCGAACGAAACGTTACGCCCGAAAAGAGGTGGAACGGCGAAAGAGAGGGAACACGGAAAAAGAAAAAAGAAAAAAAAGGGCTTCGTGGTAACCGAGAAACGATTCTAATTAAAAGAGCGAAACAAGAGAAATCCATTAATGATTTGGAATTGCGGCGCGTAACAACGAAAGGTCTCAACCTGATAAACTCGAGTCCGTTGGCGGTACGACGCGATGCTAGGACGAGGCAAATACGATCCTTAATCGCGATCATAATGTTTGCCGCCGGGCGAAAAAGGGGGAGGCGAGCGGCGGGGCAAGGGAGGGCCGCGGACCGCTTTAACTTCGCTGACGAACGAGATAAGAATCGCGAAGCCGAGACAATAAATTCTTGTTATCTCGAGGGAGCGTGACTCGACCGCCGCCACGACGTCGACGACGCCGTCTGATCCGTGACCCGCGTCTCACCACTGAAGCGCCACGAAAAGCGCCGGGGGCGGATTTAAGTAAGCTCAAGGCGAGGCCAGTTGCCCTTGGGCTCTTCGTCTTCAATTCGGCCCTTCTTTGCGCCACCTCGAACGGGTCAGCCATCCGCGAAAATTCTTCCACGTTGAGTCAGGTAAAGGCAACAGCGACGAGTCGAATGCATCGTATCTCGCCCGTAATACGGGCGAGTTCTTAGGTTTTCCAATCGGGTACCGGAATTCGCTCGGTGAATCGTGCGAAATTGTTCGAGTTTATTTCGAGTAATCTCTTACGATTTCGAGCAATTTGTTTCACGCTTTCGCATTTATCGTATTTCGTTTTTGGAGTTAGTAATTCGATTTGGAAGCAGAGATTTATTCGTGTAAATAATGTATCGATCTGTTACGTTATATTGGAACGTGGTCGGATGAATTTAGGGAAAGCTTATCGCGCGGACTGATCTTCGATCGTTTAGCAAAATCACATCGAATCGAGAGTTACTCGAGTTTATGGAAACGCGAGCATTGTAACGGGGTTCGGTCTCTCCCTTTTTCCCCCTTTCATAATATTTGAACATATCAGTTTTTACGTAAATGGTACTTTTCTTTCGGTTACGTTTTCACACACGCTTGAGGTTCGTGTTATTGGCATAGCGAATAAAAATTAATCCCCATGTTTCCTTTAAATACTTTCTTTCAGTATTCGTTTAACGTTTAAACGTTCTTTCAAACGTACGAGCACGTCGAAAATCCTTTACGGCCGATTCTAATGTTAAAAAGCTTTCTATCATTCTAAAAGATCCTTCGAGTGACTCTGGATTGGCTCGCGGCATTTCAATTTACACGGAGATCTCCGGGATAAATTAATAGCAACGGTTCAGGAACGGAACCATACTTCGTGTCTTGCACTGCACATCGACTTACCAGCTGTAATAATCGTGAAAGCAGTTCAAAATACGCATCGACCGTGATCGTACTCTCTTTCGAATGTTATCCTGTTTATTTGCTTATTCCATTTATCGACGCATCTTAGAATTTTCTTATATAACAATATTCTTAAAAAGATTTTGAGCGGTTTTCCGTAGGAAAAAGGAACTTTATGACGGAACGCGCGCAAGATAACATCACCGATCGATACGTCATCGATTCTGACACGTGCAATTAATACGGCAACCCGGACTATCGGGGACACACCCTAAAACACGATGAAATGGAAAACGTCACGTAGCGAAATCGACGCGGCACTCAACCCGTTAAGCCAACAGGCGACAGGATCACCACAGATTTTACGTTGGATTTCGTAAGTGGTGGTAGTGGATTCGCCGTAGCTCTTATGCACGTGCGAACCTACGTTGATTTACGAGCCTAGCGACGTTAAAAAGGCACCAGCACACCGCGTCGTTACTTTCATATACATTCGAACCTGAACTAGATCCCCAAGATCGGAGCCTGCGGCGGTGAAGTTGAGGTGACACAAGAATGGCAGTCGATCCTCCCTCGGTCGACGTACCTCCATCCTGTACGTCCGACCGACGTCTCCGTACAACGTTCGGTTGCAAGCTGAAACGCGGAATCATTCTGCGTTACTTTCGACCCTTTTTCGTCGCTCTCGCAAGCTTGGACGGGGGACGGACGGGATGAGAGGTGGTTGGGTATTCGCGGGCGCTCGTCACAATCTTTCCTCGTGAGTTACCAGAAGTTTACAACTGCGCGTACCGCGTTGTCTATTAGACGGATACGTGGAAGGTGTCGCGTCCTCGCTTCGAGCTAAGATATTGGACTCGATCGATGGAGAGTTTACGATATTGGATTCTAGTGGATTCGACCTAGTTGCTCTCCTGGTACCGCAAAGTATCGTATACGTATACTTATTCGAGACTCAAAAAGTCCCTTTTTCGTATCAGACGCGTATGCCATCGATATTTTGCGCTACTGGGCTCCCTTCGAGATTATCGTTAAGTCTCGATCCACTCGTAATTTGGGTGTCGTCGTAAGGATAATAGCTTCGGAGAAGATGCAATTTTTCTAATGACGATTTTCAACTTTTTAGGGAAACTCGATAGCTATAAAGTGGCTCGGATCGGAAGACGGACAAAACGACGGTCTCGTTATCGGTCGGTTGATGGCTCTCGAGTGCCATATTTTCCGACGTATAAGAGGAGACTACTAATACGGATCCGCTCGGCCGATAACACGCCGAGAGATCGTTAGGATCGCGAGCGCGCGCGCGTTCGTGTGTACGAACTCCTGCGATTTTCTATTCGCGTGCTCGTTCAATCTCTGACATCGCGATATAATAGGTCGCAGTGTCGGCGCATTCGTGTCGTCACAGGTAGAACGGACGTTTGGAAGCTATCGTCCGGTCGGGACATCGGTCAGTCGGTCAGTCGGTGGGTGAGTCGGGTGGGTTCTGTGACACTTCGTAAACGGCCGAAACGATATGCCTAAGATCGTACGAGCGGCATCGCGAGCGCGTTAACCGATGGTCGAATTCGATACGGTCTTACACGTTGGTTGGTAAGTGGTTGGGCGGGTGAGTTGGTACGTAGTTGCTTGCGTTCTCGTGCATTAGCATTCGAGCACCGATCGACCGTTATTACTCCATTTAGAAAATGTAATCGCATTTGCATTACTTTTTACTCAATCTTCCGTGTCACTCGCGACTCGATCTCTTATTTAACATTAAATACCACGTATACGATGAACATCGATCGTTTTCTTAAAATTACGTTTCTACGTTGTTCTTACGGAGAAAAGCGAGTTAAAAGTTCGCGTTGCGGTAAGATTTATTTCTGAAATATCGTTTTCTAATATTTCACCGTAACGCGTTCCAAAAAGGGACAAATATCGATTAAAAGTTGGTTGGAAAGTATCGAATAGTAATTAACCCTGGGTATACCGAACAGTCAAATTACGGCCTTCGATATTCCCTCGTAGGTTCTCTGCTTTAAATCCGACTTCAAATTGTTTGAAAACACGACGATGATTCCTGTTCATACGCCTAACGTTACAAATAATTTCCTTCCATTCCTCCCATTATTTTCTAGCGTTAAAAGACATCCCCGAACAACAAAACCATACGATAAACAATATGGCGTACGATTACGATCATCGCGTAGAATCCAACGAACTTGTCGAGCTGATCGGTGGCGCGCGGGGAGAAGTACTCACGAGTGCAGTATCGAGGCTCATCGGACTTGTCTCCGCAGTCATTTTCCCCGTCGCAGTACTTGTCCTGGGCGACGCACTGCCCGTTGTCGCAGAGGTGTTCGGAGGGCCTGCAGCCGTTCTCGTTGGTCGACGATGGCGGCGTGGTGGTTCCCACGACCACCCCCAACGACGATGAGGGCAACGATGACGAGGACAACGACGACGAGGGCGGGGACGAGGACAAGGACGAGGACGACAAGGAGGGGGACGACGAGGACGACGTGACACCGGCGTGAACCGACGGCCCAGGATAACCTGCTGCTGCGTAGTCCGTCGAGATGCTGGGATGATAACTAGCGGAGCCAGCCTCGATCGAGGCCGCGATCGCGGCTGCGATCAGCAGCAACCGCCGGCACACCAACATGCCCCCTCACCCTGTCGGGACAGAGACAAAGATTGCGAATGGTTAGTCCAAGTGTCGCGACGACGTTCGGAACGTGGGGTTTTTTATTTGTCTTTCCCTCTAGCCTTTTTAGCTTTTTTAGAGTCACGACTGCCGTTTTCCAGGCATCTTGGCCTCGTCGGTTGCATCCAACTGGTATCGAAGTAATTTTCACGAACAGATGTTTTGAGAGATGGCAGAGAGAATGTCAAAATGTTATCGAACAAAATGGAAATGAATGATAGAGTTCTATTTCGCACTAAAGAATAGAAATTATTTTCTTGCCGACTCGGTAAGAAAAGACAGAGACGCATGGCTCTTATATTTCGTAGGTTTCGAAATCGTTGATGTTGATTAGGCGAGAGTGTTCTGACGATCTATGAGGCTTCGTCGGTTACAGTGGTGTGAGTTTCGATTACCGTTAGAGTCACGAAAGCAAAGCAAAGCAATTTGGAAGCGACAGTTATTTTAGTTAGCAGTAAAAATGTGAGTGTGATCGAAAGAGTTAAGCGTTGGCTTGAAGTCTTGGGTAATTAGCACCAGGAATACGTTGCTCGAGGAAACGAAGAGATCGTTCCTTTTTTTTCCATCGTCTAAAAACATCCTAATTTTACAAAGTCCAACTTGTCGTGACTTTGCAAGAGGCGACCGTAGATTAATTTCTAAAGTTTCTTGAAGCCGCACTATCTGTGTCGCTTTAAAGTAATTACGGTGTATTTTATCCTTAAAAAAAAACTTCGATTTCGGGGCAATTCGTGAACTCGTAAAATTCTTTTTGCCTTATTTTTGTTGCGGGACGCGTCCGTTTAGAGGACAGAAATTGCTGGGTTAACTTAAAATCGTTGTACCTCGGCGCGGAAAAAAGTACAGCTCGATTTCAAAAAACTCGGTTCAAAGGGAAAACGTGAAGCTTGTCGAAAATTGCGAAAAGCGATTTTACAACTTCGCGCTTCGATTTGAAGCTTTCCGTTACGTAGAATATTCCGCAATTTTATTTGGTATTGTTTTATAAATAGAAGTATGTCGCATTCACAATAGTCAATGCAAACAAAGAATCGATCGGTCTATCTTTAAAAAGATTTTTTGAAGGTGATTTGTACTAATTTCTTTGAAAGTTATGATTATCTGAATTTGACAATAAATGTTCATGAAATGATATTGATTACCATACGTGTAGCGAAGTTTGATAATTACCATTTCGAATCAGTTTTGAAATTAAAATGTTCCTTACTTTCATCTAAAAAAATCTCCATCAAAATATCATAAATTGATCTTCGTTCTTTCTAATTGCGAGCATTGTAACTTTAATCCCTGTTGTAGTTAAAAAAGATCGAAGGTTCGTTAGAAGACTTTACAAATGATGTTTCCTTCGAAAGATGGACTGTATATATATATATCACATTTTTTAAGTCCTTTTTTTATTGGAGGAAAAATCGATATTATACGAGAAGTAGGACAGCGCCTTTGTACGAAATAAAATGTATTCTGGAAATCGGAATAACGATCGACGCCTACGTATGAATTTATGACAGAGAAACGAAGAGTGTATCTACGATCGTTGGAATACCTTTGAGATATTTGGGATTAAAAAAGGTTTTTGAAGTACGAATAAATCGAATAAATTTTTCTTGTATTATAATATTCGTATATGATAAGTAGGTGTGAATAGGTGATTTGTTAGATCACGACGAAAGCAACGGATAATATAGATTATTTGAAGTTGAAATATTAAACAGAATATTCCACGATTCAAGTTTAACATTCATTGTTTTAAGGCGAGCTTTTAATTATCGCGCTTCGTTGTAAATTACATCGTGGTAATACGAAGAAGAAGAAGATAGAAACAGGAAGGAAGATAAATAGACAGATAAGTAGATTGGAAGAAAAAGAGTGGCGTGAGAGGAGGAGAGAGACATCTCTTATTTTTAGTCTCTCGACCTAGAAAATTTCGGTTCGACCTTTTTACATTCTAAATTTATCCGTTACGCGTTCAGACGCTTCTTGACATCCCTTTACCTGTGTATTTTTCTCTCTCTCTGTCCCTTCTACCA
>JAITYT010000941.1:791256-807572 GCA_025433975.1 Liostenogaster flavolineata | reverse complement strand
TCTAACGTAGATGTAGGAATGCTGCGATTGCATTTTTTAATACTATTTATCAGCTCTGCGATGTTTTGAAATTGTACGGCGTAACTTTCAACGCATTCTCATTGGCCACCCTATATATGCGATTCTTGGTCAGGTCTATATTCGTATGGGTACGTGCGGATAAATACGTATTTGCAAGACCGTGTGATTTATGTACGTACGTGTACCTGGTACACGTAAAATATAAACGAAAAGGTCGTATGGTGTTTGCACATGTATTATGCACGTGTGCTTGTGTAGGAATAATATTTGTTAATATTTTTGCCCGTGTATTTATTCAGTTTTGGTTGGGTGCGTACACGTACGCACGTCTGTGTATGTGTATTTGGATAAATACGGTATTCCTACGAGTTCGTCGTACGAATGTTCATAGGAATTACGCGCGTAAGAGACTCGAAATTCGTGGTATCGATCGAACTCGAGAGGAAGACATTGAACGATAAGATGAGGCAAAGAGGTGTATCGAAGGGATAGGTGGAAGTAGGAAAAGGTTCGGTGGAAAAAGAAGGAAGAAAGAGTCCGTGGACGTGCAAGGATTTCTTGTTCGGTTTAACGTTCGCCCTGCTGCATACGCTATCAGTTTTACGTAAATCAAAACCCCCTTGAAATTCGTTGATCTGAGAAAATTTCCTTTTGGAGCTCGTAGTTCCTTTTCTGTTTTCTTTCTCTCGAAATAATTCTATTCCATTCGTATGGTAAAGATTCCTAGGTTTTTCTGTCGTTTGTATCTCCAGTGCGAATAGTGGATAGTCAAAAAAGTAATGAGTCTTTTTAAGTTAAAATCTAGCGGGAAAAGGGCTCGATACTTTTTCGACTACTCAATATTTTCTTTTTATATTTTTTTCTGGCTACCTGGAAATCCTAACGTCAATACAATGATGATTTAAGGATGAATTTAACGAGCCATTCATTCGTTGAAGTCAGAAACGACGAGTAAAGAAGTATTTTGTGAAATGTATTTAAAAAAATATATTTGAACAAACACGATAAAACTTTCATCCATGGACATTGATTTGACGATTTATTTCCGAATATTATATTTATTATTCAACGTTCGTAAAAATATTTGATATTTAGTAGCGTCGAAACTAATTATTAAGGAAATTAATTTTTAATCTAAAAGAGAAGCTTCGATCGAACGCTTCGGCGCGAAAATTGTAAATCCTCGAAAAGTGAAGTCAATCATTTTCGCCTTTAGATGTTTCAAATATTTGCCACTGTCGGCTTTTTCCTTTTCCTTTTTTTGTAATTTAATCGTTATTGCATATTGCATCGTAACTCAACTCTAAAACAACACGCGTATGAGAATCGATAAAGCTCGTGTCGCGTCTATAAACTATCGTCGCGTCGTAGCGACGAAGTTAATCGACGAAGCGTTTGTCGACGGTTTCGTTCATACGTATTGACACGAGGCTAACGTCGATCCACGCATTCAATGTCGGGCAATTTTCAAAGGCCACTTTGCTTTGATAACGACGCTTCGCCCCTACTTATAAGCGAGCGCATCGATACTAATAATGTGTTAAGCGTCGCTTATGGCCGAAATCGTTCTTAAGTCGACGCGTGCTCATCGAGTAGCGTCGCGTACGATCCACGGAACGTTACTTAAACTAAAACCGGCTTTTCCTTCTCCGATAGTTAACCATCTCGCGCGAATTATTAGACAATAAACGAACAAATAGAAAATCCCAAAACGTATCTAACTAGATGTGATCAAACGATTCTGAATCAGTATTTTTTAAATAATTTTCAGAGCACGAGTGGCTTTGTTCAACCCAAGTAATCAGCGACTTCTTTCTCTCGCGTAAGTCCAGTAAGTCTATTTAAAGCTTTCTTATTCTTATTACTTTATTCTTTATATTTATTCTCATTGTTATATAGACAATTTTACGAAGAGCGACCGAAGTCGTTTGCGTGATGGCGAAAAGAAAATTTGACGCTTTTCATAGATTTTTATTCGAAAGTCTTTTCACCATTTATTACGACGTACCAACGCGTTTCGGCACGTATGTATATGCGCGTAAATGTCTATGTGTGTACGTAACGCGTATTTAAATCTGTCAAGCCTACGCGAATCGTTCGCTCTGTGTTTTCGTTTCGGAAGGACGACGCTTTTCTTGTTATTTCGACTCGATCTAGGTGACTTATCGAAACGGCGTTATTGCCAGTTTGTCGTCGATCGTCGAACCAAGGACATTTGCTCTCACTAATGCTCGCAATTTCGTCGTGCATTTTGCGCAATGGAGCGAAATAATACCGTAACGCGCGTTTTATCGTTATTTTCGTTCGAAGGGTCACGAGTGAAACGCAAGAAAGCATCGTTTGACCGAGGACAGCAATCGTCATCGACGTTTCGATGAATCCAGTCCAATAATCTATGATTCGTTAATCAATCGATGTATTTTCGTTTCAAGAAGGCGATCCGATCAATTGAAGCAGCACGACGATGCCATTGTATCGAATAACAACGAAGATCGTCAAAGAAACTGTATAAATTCCTTCATCTATCTTTCAGTCTTTCGGCTACTTTTTCCCTGTGTCTCGCTTCCTTACTAACGGGAAGCCGATCGTACCTTCGTTCGCGCCTTTGCATCGTCGCTTTTGATCCGCAGCTTGTTAGATTTTCACGCCAAGAAAAAGCGTGAGAACGAGGGCTGCGTTATTATTCAAAAAACGAAAAAACGAGATGCTTCGCTCGATACTTTCGCTCGTAACAAACAGGTTAAGACCTTTCCTCGCAAATCCTCCCGCAGCATGAAATTATTTATACCTTGTCTGCACGGGGATTACGGATTTGCGATTCTTTAACGATTCGCCAACTCTTTCACGCTTTGAACGAGAAAAATTCGTAGAATTTCTCGTTCGTCGATCGGTAAGGAAACAATTTTAGGTGATTATTTAAAAAAATAAGGGGCAACGACTGCGAGTTTACGTTGACGATGAGCAGGACACTTAAATTAAAAACTTAACCTAGATTCGTTCGATCGATTGCGATCGTGAATTTTTAGACGACAGCACGATCATCGAATCGTGATTCTACGCCAGAGGACGTGGCTCTAAACCGACTTGAAAATTTAATCGGAGTGACGATTATTGCCCATATTTACCAGGTGATTAGTTTTGGAAACGACTCGCATATCAACCGCAGTCGTCCGCTATATGGTACTCGTGTATCGAGTGGACGTCGAAAATGATACATCGAAAATGTATCAGTGACTTCGAATACGCGTGCGTGTTCGTTCAACACCGTGTTACTCGGTTTTATTATATTTAACAACGGATTGAAACTGTCAGATGTCAGTGTGTTGAAATGGACGCCAAGACGTCCACTTTCCACTTTCCAACGTGAATAATTGGTTCGTTTCCCGACGCGAAATCCTGGCAACATCGTCGAATTACAGAGCGATTCCAACGTAGGAAAAAACATGCCGATTATTCCAATAATATCATTCATTAATCGCGATAATTAATTCACGCACGAATATTAAATAAATGCACCGAAAATCTTCCGTAAAACTTGCGTTCGTAACTCGCAAGCGAGTAATTTTAAATAATTTCACGGCTCGTATAAAAGTCGCTGTTGTTTTAATCACCATTGGCGAGTCGTAATCGCATTTCGATCTTCACCGGTGCGAATAAGTTAATTTCCGATTTCACGAGGCTTTTAATCGACGAGCGTGGCCAAGGACAAACGTTTAATCGGCAAAACGACGTCCTCGATCGCGATCGTAGAGTTTAATAAAAAGGTCAATGAGCCTAAATAATGGCGAAAGGATCGCGAGGCAATCTATCGTCGCCCAACGTCGAGATAAAATGATTTCCAAGCGACTGCGAGAAGAGACCAGGTTATATCGCGTGCTCGCGTCCTCCTTGGCTCGAGAGGAACTTTACGATCCATCGGATAACGAAATTCAGTCGAGAAACACGACGGAGATTATAAACTTAGAATTTTCGATAATAATCGCGCGTACTCGAAACGACGGCGTCCTCCCGATACTTTCGTAGGAGCATCCACCATCGGCGGCCACCATCGCGACGATATCGAGGCGGCGCGAGAAAGGGAAGATTATATCTCGAGGAAGAGACACGCCGGATTACGAAGTTACAATTTTCAATAACCGTGAAACCGTTGCCGGTACGTCTCCGAGTGTTTAGACTCGCATTCCGAAATACCCTGGGATTATAAACTTACTACCTT
The DNA here is from genome assembly GCA_025433975.1 of Liostenogaster flavolineata. Taxonomy (NCBI): domain Eukaryota; kingdom Metazoa; phylum Arthropoda; class Insecta; order Hymenoptera; family Vespidae; genus Liostenogaster; species Liostenogaster flavolineata. The sequence continues at coordinate 803,335 of JAITYT010000941.1, read as the reverse complement.
TTCAATGATCGAGGAAAACAAAGTTTAATTAGCGGCGAGCTCGAAACGAGACGCGCGACCGAGGCTAGACGCGCGCATAATTTCCTCGGTAAAACGATTCATCGAATGGGAAAACTTATTTCTACCCTGACGACTCGATACGCCTCCATCGTGAGAACGTCCAACTTCGGTGCATCGACCTTCCTTCCACTTTTTCCTCTTTCTGCTCTCCATTCCCAACTGCTCTTCCTCATTTTCAACTTAATTTCCGCGTTAGCGCGCCAGGATATCGACGACGAATAGTTTTGTACAGCGTGGGCCAACTCAGATCGACTCTGTACAAGGGTGAACGAAAAAGTCATTTTTGTTATTTTTCATTTCGATCTGCGGGAGGAGATCTCGCGGTTGCTTTTGGCCAACGGTTTCGAAGTCGCCTTTCGATATCGTAGCGAGACGACGACTATCCGCTGTCACGTTCGTAACGCCTGCGCCTGATTATTATGCATCCGCCACGACGCGATCCGAATCGATGCCGCTGCATAAATTTGCGCTCGTACTCTTGTTCCTCGCGACCTCCATGTTTTCCGTGCACTTTGAGGCGTGAGAAAAGCAAGGAGAACTCGTTACGCGCGTCGACGGTCTTTAATCGTCCGTAGCGCTGCGAGGGCCCGCGGTCGATCGTTTTTCTTTGATTTTTGGAAATTCCGATTTTTTGGTCGACTGTCGTTGTCATTAACGAAATTCATCGTCGGCTCGAGAACTTCGAGATCCTCTGTCGGATTTCGCGCGACTGGATATACCAGTCGTGTCCGATATGTTTTGACTGTGGCTGTTAATTCGATTAAATTTTGATTAGATTTTGATTAGGTTTCGATCAGATTTTAATCGAATCGATGGAATTTGTCCATTATTGTCGTTTATCCCGATCGAACGAGGATTTTCAACTTTAGATTAATGACTAGTCGATAGGAATATCGTAGAGACTTATTTATCATCGATTCGCGAATCGCAATTGGTGCATCGTTTGATCGTGAACGCGTATCATCGAAGTAACGCGTAGTCGAAACTTTATCGCAGATTTTAGCTTTGCTCCCGACAGATCGTTAATTACGCCGTTACTTGGTTGCCTCGAATACGACAGAAGCATGCAATATCTAAACGTTTCGCTGTATGAACATCGTGTTAACGGAACGATGTGTCTGCTTCCACGATATCTCATAGCTTTCACGGCATTTAATCTTCGAAATTTTATTTCCAAACAGATTTAACGTGGAGTTACAGTACGCGAATTTATCGAAGCACGATAATAGCACGACCGGAGAATAGTTTCGATCGTTCGCTCGAAAATTATTACATTTTAAACATATTGAAATCGACAACGAGAAGAATAGAAGGATTACGGGTAATGCGATAAAGATAGAAATTCGTGCACCGTTTGTTTCCCACGATCCATAGAAGCAGCTTGAAAACATTCCTACCTGATGCATTTCACGGTCGAACGAGGGCTGTTTCCTCTTGTCTTATTCCCACGAAATCATCGTTTTTTTTTCAAGCATCGCGTGCCCGATCGTCGGCGAAGTCACGACGATCTTCGCGATACCCAAGTTCCTTTAAGCGAGACGATTCTCAACTTTCCGTTTTAACGCGGCTTTGTCTAAAGCGATATTCACACGAAATCCATCTTCGCCGTTTGCTTCGTCCGTTCGTAGCGTTGTTGGACGAAGGAAAAATGGAAGGAAGAGTAAAAGGAAAACGTGATATTGCCTAATGCATGGGCGGAAGTTCCGCTGCAACTTCCACGTCCGAATCATCGAGAAAAATAAGTTATACTTCTTTGTCTTACTCGAATGGCCTCGTATTGGCTTTACTCGGTTTGGGGTGCGAAAGAAGCGTCGAGCAAACAAACACCCAAGATCGATGTTGAACTTTTAATCCTCCTAGGGAGTTCGATTCTTCTCGATTCGAGACGTTTAATCAAACGTTTTCTCCAATTTCTGACTGACTTTTCGAGATTTTTCATTTTGCTAAAAAGCGTCAGCGTATTTCTCTGCTTCTTACGTCAGCGCATCGACTGGCATATCGATTTGCGCGATCCAAATTTTAACGAATTAACACTTTCGTAGGACTCTCGATTATTTCACGATCTTAAAAGCGATACTGCCGAGCGTTCGTAGTGCTCCTGTCAATGTAGTCATTACTCGTTGTACTCATACGGAACAACGGTTACATCAATACGCATAGCTCGTGACCTAACGCCAATTCGACGGATCCTAATCTTCGCGTTCGATCTGGTCACGACACCATTCGTAAACACGACACGATCGAACCTAATATGGACGACGCACGTATAGCTACGACTGACGACAACGGCGATCGAATTATGTATCTAGCTAATTTTTGCTCGTCTTGGAAGAAACTACGAATATCTGAAAACTTGTAAGAATTACAGAAGATATTTTCGAACGTTCAAAGCCACGCCGTTTCGCTTCCGAAAAATTCTGAAGAGATTCCGGAGGCTGCTGCTTCGTTCCTTGGGCGTAGTTATACACCACTAAGCTACCCGAGCCGCGAAAAGAGCAATATTTCCCGAACTTTTTCTATTACCCTCGAATATGACGCGACCTAGCTTCTACAATAACAGAAATCAGGTGGTTAACGACGTTTGCTCGAGGCCGGATCTTCCCATATTTACTGCTGTCACGAGGGACGGTTAGCATCCCGTAAATCTCTCGATACACTCGTTAAGTATCCTGACAAGCAGGGGTCCGTCGGTTTACGTCGCGAAGCCTTGAACGGTCGATCCAGCGAGGATAGCCTTTGGTGGATTTACAGCGTCACCGAGGGTGAGACACTTTTCCACGGTGACACCACCGAATCCCTTAAAGCTCCGGACGCGATCCGCTCGACGATTTCGAACGAATCAATTTTCACCCTGCGATACGTGGCCCTCGAAGCCGTTGACGTGCGGGATGGGAGCTGGGGATGGATGAGGGTGGTGGATCGAAGGGCGGCTAAAGGAAAAATTGCTCTTGCCTAACGCATGGTCAGGAATTCCGTCGCGAGTTCCGCAATCAAACTTATTGTCGTGGTGTCGAACGAGGCCAGTCGCTTGACGGAATTTCTGGCCTCGATCACGCCAGCCTTGAAATCAGTTTTGACCGTCGTGGGCGTGTCTGGGGTGAGGTTTGCCGTCGGGGAATGAATCGTGGATAGGCGATGGAGGCCCAGCGCGAGTCGGAGCTACTGGAAAAAGTGGTCTTTCACGACGATCCCAACGCGGCTCGGAAAGTGGAGAGAAGAAGAGTTCTCGGGTTAAATTGCCCGAATCGCCCTGGAAATTGGGTCGGTGCACAAGAAAATCGACTGCGGATTGAGAGAAGACGCGCTGCATCGACCGACGGACTGGCTTCCGTCGATGCGAAATTGGAACGTAATCGACGACTAGGAAAGGGAAGACGGAAGGAATGAGATAGCGGGATAGAAAGAGGGTGCAGCAGAGCCTCCGGTCGAAAAATCGTTCGACCTGTTCGACTGTCTTTGGCATCGATCTTCTCTGGACGTCTTCGCGATCGTTTAGCTTTTTTACCCTTGGAAAATGGACTCGGTGTTCCTTATGTTTGGCCCGTTAGGCTAACCCTTGGAAAATCTCGGTTGATCTCAAGCGATCGAGTCGATTCCTCCCAACCTATTCCCTTTTTATACCGTGTCGATTCTTCTTGCGTGGATGCTCGAACGCAGAAGATTCCGCTGTTAACTCGTTTGGTTAGTCTTTTATCACCTTCTTTGCTACCTTGATTTTAGGCGAGACGTTTCGACGCGAATAATCGTCGAGAATAGACAGGTTACGTTCGATAGATACAACCAAACAAGTTGCACTTTCCTTTCTTTTACGAAGGATCCACCTCGCGCTCCTTTAGAATTAGCCCTAGAATCCGCTCGATCGAATCCACTCGCTATTGGAATTCCTTTCCCTCGGCGGTTCTTTCGTTCTAACCATCGTCACGCCTTCCGGAATCTTGTAGCGATCGCTATCGCGAAGAAGGGAACGTTTCTCGTCGTTTGGAGTCGCATTTAGGAGCAATCTTGCCGCTTAGAAGATTGTAGCGCGGACACCGAGCGGATCGATTCGGTATTCCACGCCGGTCTCATAATAAACACGATCATCGACGACAAAGGAATTCCATCGAATCCTGCCGCTCGAGCTGGGTTACGTGACTCGAGGCAACGTCATCATTTCACACGTCGTTTCCTATCCTATTTGCCGTTTCGCCGTGACATTTTTACCTCGAGCGGCTAAATCGATACGGGGTTAGAAACCGAGCACGTACACGAGCCAGTATATCCAGTGGGATCCAAGGAAACACGGAATCACGACAATTAACCGAACTCTAATCAACGCGCGAAAATTCTCCTCCGTATACAAGGACGCCTGGCAACACTGACAGGCTATCGATTTCCCTCCAAAGGATCCTGGATCACCTGTTGCCACCTACGATCTCGGAACCAGAGCGATATAACGCATCGCAAGTATAAATATCGTTTTTGTACGAGTACCATACGCGTCCGTACGTATCCCAAGCCCGTAACACGCCTCGTACTCCTCCCCCTCCCGTATAAGCCCCGATCCCAGCACGGATCCACGATTCGTTCCACTTTGGGTCCACTCATCATCCTTCTTCGACGTGGAACGGTCGGATCGCGTCGCGGCACGCTTTGGAAAATCGTTGGAAAATCGTTCGGCCTGGCGGCGGTAACGCTGCTCGTTTTCATCGAAACGGCCTAAACCCCACCGCTCTGGCAGCCCCTTTTCGATATCCCTCTTTCGTCGTCGGCGTCCACCTCCTCCTACATCCGCTCTTCCGACCCTTTCCAAGCCCGCCTTTGCTGCGGCCCGCCGCCAGCGGCGGTCCATTCAATTCCGGCGGCCAGAATATTCGGCATTCAGCGGCTCAACGTGTCTGGAATTCGCGTTGGTTGGGCAGACGTCGACGTGGCCGACTCGTTTCGTCGAGCCGCGCGACTATGGCGCGCCAGAGGTCGAATTCGTGGGTGGTGGTGACGATGTCGTGCCGCCGCCGTTGCTTCTGCTGTTGGAGGGCCCGGGAGAGGGGAGAGGAGAGAGCCAGCAGAGGTGGAAGAACCACGGGCAGGCGGGCAGGCACTGCAGGGAAGATTGCCAGGAAAAAGTGGAAAGTGGAGAAAATGGTCGGACGCAATACGGACGACGACGAAAACGCCCTTGCCAAAAATCTTTCGATCTTCGAAGTTTCTCTCGTCGTCTGGAATCGTACGAGCCGCATCCACTGTAGGCACTGGATAAAGCGTCTGACCACGCCTGCCTTTCCAGTGGCACTGACTACTGGACTCCACACACCGTCGTGGCAACGCGGTTCTCGTAGGTTCGTACCTCCTCCTCTTGGTATGGTTTCCCCTTTTTTACGTTTATTCCTTCATTTTCTTCCTCGCGTACGAATTTTTGGCATTGCTTCCTCTGCTTCCCTTTTTTTCGTGCTCTTCGTTCCGCGTGAGCTAGCGCGCATTAACGACGTCGAGCAACTTTTAAAATAGTTTCCCGTGGTAATTCGCGAGAGATTTTACGTTTCGTTGCGAAACGTAGCGCATTCCGTGATACAAGAGTGATCACGATTTTGTTCGTCACGCGAGGAAGAAGTCGATGAAATTTGAAGTTTGTACCGAAGCTGTGATATTCGTCGAGCGATGGAGACATTAACCGTTATTAATCGCAACGCGTTCGATCGAAACGCGCAAACGCGATTGCGAGTATCGACGAATCGTCAAACGGTATACGATGACGTTGATTGTACAGTTCGTCGAAAAATTCATCGATGAGTCGAATCGGATTAATCCAATGTTGATGGAGGGTAGAATAAGTCCATGGTGAACTCCGTTTGTCGTAATAGGCGACCGAGAGAGGCTTAGGCGATGCGTGGGTCTGAAGAATTAACCATTGTTAAAAAGTTCAGATTACGAGAAGCGACAGGTGGACCGAGACTTTTAACGAGCTGCTAACGTCATGAATAACGACGTCGACGACGACGACGACGATCAATATACATTCTCAGTCGGTCCAGAATCGATGCGCAAGAATTCGCGCTCATCGACGCTAGAAACAAATGCCAGTCGTTAATAATTAAAAACACATCCGTAACGTCGAGTAACTCAAACTACTTCGGATGGTATTTTATTTAAAAAATTCAATTCCGGAAAACAGCGTAGAAATTGAAACGGATCACAGATCTCTCCATGCGATTCGTTTCGAATTTAGAACATGCAACGTTTTATTACCTGCTGCATTTTTTAAAGAGTGTAAATACACGCTCCAAAAAAAAAAGATCGAAAGATAAATTTTATTGGAACGTAATAGCTCGAAATTTTATGAGTCGATACACCGTGACCGCTCGCTGTTTTTCGAGTCCAACATATCGATCACGATGAATCGACGTATTTCGAATTTTTTGTTAAAATATTTGACGTTTAAACGGTAGCAATAGCAACGGTGGCACGGTAGTACGCAGTTCGACATTGACCAAACTGTCACGCTTTTCGACAGGGGCGTTATCTTGGCTAATTCGATAAGCATTCGGGTGTCACGTTGCTGGTACGTCGTTCTCTTGTTGCGTCCATTAGCGGCCAGAAAGGGTTCGTACCGGTCCGACGTTAAAGCGAGGTAGTTAGAGTGGCAAATACGGAGATCGAGATCGAGAGAGAGAGAGAGAGACAACAGAGAGAATCCACAATTTAATTCCGTCTACCAGTGCTGTCCATCGTAGCAGTCGCGATCTCTCAACGGCGGGCAAATATCGCGATAGCACTCGAAATCGTCTCACGAATTTATTCTCAGCCATGACGTTTCAATTTAACGATGGATCGTCCTTCACGACGCGTTCGTCGATTATGAATACACCTTCGAGTCGACTGATCGTGGCTGGTACGATGAGATCGTGTCCTCGTAGCGTTCGTGACGTAGCGAGATGCTCGTTTTAATGGAAATTCTTTACCTCCAACGCGCTTGGAGGCGGCAAAAAAAAAAAGAACGCGTCGTTTTAAACAATGTGACGTTTAACGTCGAACAAAGGGCAAAATAAGAAGGGAGTCGGGAAGAAAATCGCGATAACGCGGATAAAATGAAAAACGAAAGTAATCGGTTTAATTTATTTCGTACGAGAGGTCGACGCTTGTACATTTTTGCTTTGCCGTTGCGCGATAAAGAAACGGAGAGAAAGTCCTATTGACTCGGCTCGTAAGATTACTCGTTGCGGTATGAATTCGTAATTTTTTCGTCCAACCTCGATATACGCTCATGAAATATCCGTGCTTTTCTTATCGTTTCGGTACTCACTCGACGAAGCATCTCGAGAAATTGACGATAATTCGGCGAGGGTATCTCGAGCAAAACGTTCTCCCGTTACGTACCAATGGCAACGACGTGGCTAGTATATCGCTCATGAAAACAATTTCGACTTCCAGACGCTGTTCACCTCATTCGTTCCTTTGCCTTGACAGTGTCAACATCCACTGCAAAACTCAATCGAAATAACTTCAAGATCTACGCTAATTCCCTGAACCAGGAATACCTGAACCAATCCCAGAATTGTAGAACCCTAATCTAATCCAAAATTGTCACGATCCCCTCTGTCCACAAAAATTGGCATCGTCTTCGGGTATGTTAAATTCTCCTCGGAGTTTGGCGACAGACATCGAAGTAGGATCCAAACCAATCCCTAGAATCCTAGAACCCTAACCTAATCCAAAATCATCGCGGTCGTCTTCATCAGCACGGTCGGTATTTATCACCGGCAGCAGTTAATCCTCCGTATCCACAAGAATCGGCCTCGTTCTTAGGTAAATTCTTTTTGGAGCTCGGCACAGCCACTGTTTACCGAGTTTCTCGAACGCGGAGCCGCGACAAACGAAATGGCAAACAGCGGAGCCAGTCGACTTCCCGGAATCCCATCCAAGATCTCGTAGACACGGGGACGCCTGGTGGATCTGGCGCCGTGATCTCGAGGATTCCAAACATTTCTTTCCATCGGCAATCGGCGTCGTTCGCCTGGAGTAGTTCCCAAAAAGCCGATCGGCCACCGGTGTCCTGGTGGATCGACCATTGGCTGACATCGTCCGGATCTTATCCGGCATTGTCCGATGCGGCCATACATCACGCCCTAGCAGCCAGAACGAGAGACATTATGGACGCGGCACCGACCGGCTTCAGGCCGGTTAAAACTTTTTGCCCGTTGTTCCACGTCCTTATCTCCCGCCGAGAATAGCTTGGGGTGCGTCTATGTGAGCTCTTCCTCCCGTGTCTCCTCTTCAATGTGCGGGCTTGCAACTAGGGAGACTTTGATCTGCTCTCCTCGTCTTTCCAACCTGTCTCTTGGTCCCTCCTTGCGTCTCCTTTTCCATCTTCTTCTTCTTCTTCTTTTTCTCCTTCTTCTTCTTCTTCTTCTCTTCCTTTTCCCCCTCCTCCTCCACCTCCTGCTCCTCTTCCTTTCACTTTTTTGTTCTCGACCCTACCTTTCTTCCAACGTCCACGTTCGCGTCTCCAACCTCGCTTATTTTTGGACCCCACTTCCTTTCTGTCGTCCCTCTTCCACGTTCATCACGAATGGAAGATCCCCTAGCCTTTTTTCACCTTATCCTCATCCTTTTTCTTCTTCTTCTTCCTCTTCTTCTTCCTGGTCCTTCTCCGTCGTTCTTTCGTTCGCTCGCTCGGTCAGATAGAGCCTCGTACCACTGGCTGCAGCTCGAAGAATAACACGCGATTGTTAGGCGTCCCCGATTAATCCACGACTTCTTTCCGTGGTTGTCGTCGTCGTCGTCGTCGTCGCAGTCTATGCTCGTGATTACAACCTCACGAACTGCCAGAATATATGCCGCTCTACCTACTCGCCAGACTCACCTTCCCCCCTCTCCTCTCCTCCCCTTTTCTTTTCTCCCCTTCTCCGTTCCTCTCTTCGCTTCGCTTCTTTTCGCTTCTTCACGCACACGTACAATACACCGGGAGTCGTTCTCTCGTCATCGACGCGACAAGCTCCGCGCTCCTGGTAGTTACGTCCGGGGTTTCTTTTCTCCTCGTCGTCGAGCGTAATCAAAGTACCCTTTTTTCTTTCTCCTTCTCGTTCATCGACGAACCTCCGGGAAAAAGAGAAAGAAAGAGAGAGGGAAAGAAGAACGAAAAGGGACAAGTCGTAGTAGCGGTGTGGGATCATTCTCTCTCTAGAAGAGAGGAGAAAAGACCGAGATAGAAATAATGACCGGGTGGATGGTGGTTGCTTTTGGAACTCATCCGACCTAGCGGTGCTGGTAGACCGATCTTCTCTGCACTCTTCTCGATCGTTCGTGTCCTCGTTTCATCCGAGTTCGCTCGGCGATCGACGCGATCCTTATTGGTGAGATCGAGGACGTTCGACCGCTCGTCGAATGGATTCCTCTTGTTGCGATGTTGCTCTGCCAATCTACGTGACCCTAGAAGAGCGAGGAGTAGTAAGAGGACACATCTACGAGATCCACTCGAGTTCGTGACATCAATGCAAGCATCGTCGATGCAACGTCGGGCTATGGTCAAAGAGAGAGGAGAGACGGAGGAAGACGTCGAGGGAGTGGGAAAGGGTGAAGTTGGGTGTCGTCCCTCCGATGATGATGAAAGTACGGTGCACGATGAATGCGTCTTGAATAAAGGCGGCAGACGGTGTTGGGACGACGTCGACTACGATGTTGCGTGGTGTGGAACAGGGACGGAGGATCGGAGGTGGAAACGACGAGACGACGACGACGGCGACGATGACGACGTTGCCATCGCCGTCGCTCGAGTCGTCGTCCCTTTGGTAATCAGGAGCTTCGTTGTTCGACGACGACGACGACGACGACGAGAACGTTCAGAATGAGGACGAGTTGGCTTCATCGTTCGAAGGAAAGTTCACCAGTCGCTTGCTCCGTGCTAGAGTTATGAAATAATACGATCGTGTTGAATATCGAGATTAAAGTGGCAAAAGAAAATGAGAAAAGGTAGAGGCTAAGTAGGTTGGATATGGACGACTGAAAAGAAATTTGTTATTGATGTAATTCGATGAATATGGCCGTGTTGAATATCGAGATTAAAGTGGGAAAGAAAAATGAAAATGGTAGTTGTTAAGTAGGTTGTTGGGTATAGTCGAGTTAAAAGAATTTGGCGACTGACATAAGCCGATGAATATTATATGGAATATCGAGGCGAGGAAGGCAAGAGAAAATCAAAAAGTAGATGCCAAGCAGGTTGGGTACAGACGACTGAAAAGAATTTCGTTATTGATATAATTTGATGAATATGGCCGTGTTGAATATCGAGATTAAAGTGGCAAAAGAGAACGAGGAAAGGTAGAGGCTAAGTAGGTTGAGCACACTCGACTGAAAAGAATTTGGTTTTGGATATAATTTGATGAACACGACCGTTTTGAATATGGAGGCTAGGAAGGCAAAGGGCGGATGCTACGTAGGACAGATAGAGTCGAATGAAAAGGATTTGATAGCCGTGATGTTTCTCAAGAGGAAAATTGTGCCTTTCGTTCGAACGAACATAGGCGATACTCCGCTGTGAATGCGATGATTTAAGCGAGTACTAGGATAACAGTGATATTCTTTGATAACGAGATGGAACCCTGAAGGTTTTTCTACGCACCAAAGGCAAATCTGTTAAAAGCTCCCTGAGGTAGGATCAAAGAGTTGGACGCTTACCAGTTGCAGAGTTCCTCGCCCTGATTCGTCCACGATAAAATATTTTCTCGCAAGTGGATTTCATCCGATCTAACCAATCACGTTCCTATATTGTTATCGTTGCTCCGTAATTTTAATAATCGCACGAATTTCGATTCGTTTTCGACCGTGGAAAAATGTTGTCGGTCGAGTAGCATTCTTCTGAAATACCGTAACGGATGAGTAACTCGGACAAAGAGCGGATCACGAGACAAACGTCCGGGAAATGAAGGACATTAAAAGAGATAAAGTGATAAATATACCAGAAAGAGGAACAAAGAACCACGTCCACGTTATTTTCTTTATATAATAGTATTATCTTTGTCCATTCGTTTCTTAAGGGCGTAACGAAATACCATTTGCAACATTTCACGTCGTCGGGGTTTTCCAGTGCGAAGAATGCAAACTATTCGAAGGGAAAATTTAAATCGACCCTTTTATTAGTCGTCGTATATACGAAATAAGCGGATGATCGCGTGCGACGGGCGTATTCGCGTACGAGCCCCTTACCAGTAACCTAGAAAATGGATGGGAATTGATCAAAGACGCGTCTAAGTTTCAGAGAGAATAAAAGATCCTCCGTAAAAGAGAACATTTCATACGACGTCGCACGATGCGAATTGCATCCTTTGTTTAGACCAAAATATGGTCGTTCTTGCACCTCGTTACGTGGTTCCGTCTCTGTTTATCTTCGCAAGATAAAGAAAGATGAACGACGTAGGAAAATGCAAGAACGATGATATCCGTACGCGCAGGATCCTCCAGTTAAATATATAGAGTTAAATAATATAAAGAGTTAAAATAGAAGAAAGATACGAGACAATGAGCGCGATGGGAAATTCGTACGTGTCTTCGACTATTTTTCTTTATCGTCGATTCGAGTTCGCGCGATTCAAACACGGAATCGTCCAGCTTCGAGCGGACAAACCGAAGGCGAGGGCACGCTTTAAAGCGCAAATCGAAACGCACGGACGAGAGAAAAAAAATCAGTGAAATAAATAAACGTTAATTCCAATCGACGGGAAAGCAACGCCGTCTAACGACGTCGAAAACCACAACGAAGCGGCTCTCACGCGTTTCGAATCCACGTCCGAGCGTTGATTAGTCCTTTTTCCTTCGTTCCGTGATTATTTTCGTGCGAGTTATTTGCGAATGCGAAAAATGGCGCCGCGTGGAAGGAGTTTAATCGCTGTCGCGCCCGGGAAAACGGAAACGCGCTACACGCGAATTCGTCGACTCTTTCGACGTACGATCTGTCATCGTTTTGTCACGATTTTCATCTCGGCCGCTCGTCCATTTTTCCTNCCGTTCGCTTTCTCGTTTTGTTTATTCATTTGTACGCGCGTATTTC
>JAITYT010000941.1:779848-791200 GCA_025433975.1 Liostenogaster flavolineata | reverse complement strand
TCTCTCTCTCTCTCTCTCTCTCTCTTTCCGGTAGATTCGCGAGGGTGACGGTGCGCGCGTATGGGTGCACGCGAGCGTTCCTGTTTTCCTCTTTTCTTTTTCGTTTATTAAAACACATTCACCGGCGATCAAACATCGTCGCAACAACTGGAAACGGTGGAGCAACTTTTATTCGAACGAACTTCGTTCGTGTTCGCCTGCGCCCCTGCTAAATAATTGTTATTTCTACGATTTTATTGGACTCGAGATACTACGACGACAACGAGCATCGAGTAAACGATTTCACGTCGGCCAGTCGCGAGTTTCACAAGCGTTTCACAATTTTTGAAATTCTTCGTTCTCTCGTATCTTTTCGAAAAATAACACGCTCTTCATTTTCCCTTCGCTTTACGGAAATATCTATTTGTATCACCGTTTGATTCTTTGATTGTAACGTCGCACATGTGCGTCATTTTAAAAAGATAATTGTTCGTATAATTTCTATTTGTGGTAAAATTTGTAATTTATGTAAATACGGAAACATTATTCTAATTTTGCATTTTCGGCTCTGTTAGACATCAAAGATTTTAACAGATACAAGATACGGATAAAAAGTTTGCATGAAAAGAAAAATACATTTAGAGAAGTAAGCAGCAGAAGCGAGAATAGAGAAAGTTATGAAGATATAACTCTACGAAAGCGACAACGTTTGTCAATACTTTCCTCATCCCTGTAATCTACAATTTTTTGCATTTGTAGAGTATACAAAATTACTCCGATAATTCAACAGTTAATGGGTTAAACGAATTCCTGCTTGATTTCGAGAAAAAATGAAAATCAAGGGCAGATAGGACGAGAAGAATGGATGGAGAGATCTCACGGGAAATTTGGAAAAAAACTGATGCACTCGTTTGAACGCTTGCTTCGAAATATTACGCGAGGGAGGAAGGAAAATCGAAACGAAAATCGATTTTCCTTCGAATCTACGTAGGTGAAGTGCAGATTTTCATTCGCGAGAGGGAGGAGGCGAGGAATTGTACGAAAATACGAAGCATCAACGTTAAGCGTTAATCGTGCGAGTCGTTTGACTCGCTTACGCGGCAGACTCGCCTCGATTGTTGAACCTTTTGCGGTTGAGAGGTTCCACCAAAGTGTGCAGTCGAGAAGCTGCACATACTTGTAAATTACATTATGAAAAGACAAAGTTTATTTTACGTTAACGAACCTTGACTTGCTTCTAAGGAGAAGCGTTCTCGCGGGCTTTAATTTAAATTTGTGGCTTTCCACGGCTGAATTGTACGAAATTTTCATTTTACGAGGACACCTGGCCTTTCGAAGAAGAAAATGAATCTTACAAGTAACTCGAAGTGATTTGCCGTATCTTCGAAAGCGTCTCGAGAAATTTAGCCGACTCGTTCGTTTTAGCTCGAATCGTTTCAAAGTCGGTACAATTAAAAAGAGACAGGAGGAAATTGGCTTTTTTCAAAGAAACGTAATTTATAAATTTATAAATTATATAAAATTTTCATATTTTATTAAAGTCGAAAAATGAAAAAAAAATCAATTCGGACAGCGTGCTGCTCAATGTGACACGAGTGATTCGACCAGTAGAAAAGTCACTCGGGTTCCGATGTTAGACGGCCTTCCTTTGCGCAGAAGCGCTTCGAGCAAATCTTCGTTAGCGACTTTTTCGTTCAAAAAGACAAGTGAATGGCTAAGAGTTACGCAAAAACATTAAGAATAATCGCGCAAGTCACTCGACACTCCTAAGTAGTAGCACGATACACCGGGTTGCCTTGCAATTTACTTACTCGTCCTTTCTAAGTATATTACGAGGCAGCGCGTAACGCGTCTTATACGCAACGAACGAGAATATACTCGCAGACATGGAAAGGAACGAGACACGAAGCGTTTGTCACGCGTAACGCGCTACCGCGATATATAACTGTCTCACCTGCCGCGGTAAAAAGGAAGCGACTGGAACAAGAAAGAGAAAAGACGAGAAAATGTGATTTAGGAAGGAACAGGAAGAAGAGAGAGAAAGAGATTAAAAAATAAAAAGACAAAAAATGAAGAGCATAAAGAAAAGAGATAAACGCCAATGAGAGAGAAGGAAAAGAATCGAAAGTCGAGACAGAGAGCGAAAGAGCTCCAAAAAAGAAGAAGGTTGAGAGAGAGAGAGATGGAGATTAATTTAGGAAAGGACCTAAGAAAGTCGACGTTCGGTCTCCTTTGGCTCGTCTTGCTTTCGATGGCGCTTCTCCTACGGCTCCTCTCGTCCTCGACGATCGGAAGGGGTAACATCAGAAATTCCAAGAGCGCTCGAACGATAAACGGTCCCTTCGGCTTTCCGAATATTTCATTCGATAAAGGAAGCAAACGAGAAAGTGAAAAGAAGAAAGATACGAAAAGAGAGATAAAAAGACAAAAAAAATTAACGGTTTATTTCGTAATATATTATTGAAGATGAATATATACGATTGAGTAGGAGGCAGTCGGGTAATAAGCGAAAGACTTTTATTAAAACAATCGCTACTACACGCACTCAGAGTTGGTTGGCACTCAGCGTCGTTTTACGCGCGTTGCTTGCAACGCTTTCTTGCCCCGCCATGCCGTGCATACTCCCAGTTATTGTACGAGACCTCGGCAATCGCTACCTGAATAATCCCTATCCGAAACAATTGCCTTCACTTGACGCTTTCACTCAACGCTCTCACTCGGTATCGTTTAAGCCGACGCGTATCTTCGACGGAGCACGTCGAGGATTTAAACTGTCTTAGAGACGAGAAAGTCTCTCTCTAGCCTATCCTATAGCAAAAAGAAAAAAAAACGAACATAAATGTCGACGAGAGAAACGAAAAATAATGGCACAAAAGGAGAAGAAAATCGGAATACCCACACGCACGCACGCGCACACATATAGATATGGAGATTAATTTAGGAAAGGACGTAAGAAAGTTCATGCTCGGTCTCCTTTGGCTCGTCCTACCTCCGATGGCGCTACTTCCACGGCCCCCCTCGCCTTCCACCATCGAAAGGGGTAACATCAGAAATTCCAAGAGCGCCCGACCGAGAAACGGTCCCCTCGGCTTTCGGAACTTTTCATTCAGTTTCGCGGGACTGCAATAACGGTGAACTGCCTTCCTCGGCGTGGAAACGACGATCTCCGATCGTAAAAGTCCGCGGCCCTTGTAACGAGCGGCGGATGCGCGCTGCTACTGCTGCTCCTCCTCCAGGAGGCGGACGATTCGGCCGCGAGCCGAACGTAAATCGCGCAATTCCATTAAGGATCAAAAGGGAAGCGATACGACGACGACGACGACGAGGAAAAGCAGGAGAAAAGGAAGAAAGAGGAATAGGATGATATGAATGGGAGAGAAAGAGAGACGATACCAGAGGCTCCTCGATGTGTGCGGAAGCGATTCCCAATCCGAGACCGGTCGTTAAGTCTCTCGAGACGCGCGGAATCGTTCGCCTCGAACCTCCTTTTTTCCCTTTGATCGAACTGCGGCCGAACGAGAGAACGCAGAGGAAATTCGAGAGACGGAAGTAGGAAGAACGGACGGAGAGATAAATAGTCATGTGTGGAGAGAGAGAGACGAGTGGATAGAAAGTTCATTAACGCCCATAGAAATATCGGATGAAAGACGATCGAAATAAGTAAATGCGACGTTACATCGACGAGAAGCACAGCAAAAAAATCTAGTTTTATTAGGTTGTTCGGAAAGTCGTTTCGTTTTTTAAAATGTTTTTCGTTTATTTTTACGTTGTTTATATGCAAAGGTTTTGGGAAAAAACGAGATGATTTTCCGAACAACCCAATTAAGAAAAGTGGCGCGACGAACTTTTCGATGTTCTTGGTACACCACGGATCATCGTAGGGTCGACTAAGTGGACCTAACGATTCGTGCAAAATTACTGTGGCGACGAACGATGTTAAAATTGAAGTTGATCCCAGAAGGTTTTAGTTTTATCCCTATCAAACGTCGCGCGTATTCTTGTAACGACTGCAGTAATTGGATGTTTCTGAAAGCTGTTCGGATTTGTGCGAAGGGCGATGAGCGATCGTTGTTAGTATGTAATGGTCGAGTGCGTGGATGAAGGCAGAGAAGAAGCCACGATCTTTTTTACGTAAAGAACGTTGATCGTAACCATGTCGTCATATCTTTCCGAACAAAATCGAAATCGCTTTGGAAAAGGAAATGGACAGATGGACGTCCTTCTCGACGTTCAAAGAAATCTCGAGTGATCATTAACGTACATGAGAGCACGAGAATCGTCGATGTCTGGAGAAATAACGGGCGATCGGCCGTGCCTACCTCCGTGAATCTTTCCGTGCCTAGAAGGAATGGTTTGGTCAGTCGAACACAATATCGCGTTCGCAGACGCAAGATCGGATTGACGGGAAAATGAACGCGTTAATGGGCGATACGTCATCCAATGGAGATCTACATCGAGCATAAATGAACGTTGCCCTATTCACGGCCATATTTACGCCATTCGAGAGTACTATGGATGCTAAGCTTCGATGTCATAAAGGTACTTATTCAGGTCCGCTTTGAATGCACCGCAGGAAAGAGCTTCTCTTAAACCAATAGGAGGCGAATTCCAAAAGCAATACCTAGCCGAAGAAAAGGACCCTCCCTTTCTGTCGGTACCGCGAGGACCGAAAGAGAAAGGAAGAAGGAAGAGCGCAGGATCGATAATCCGTATCGCAAAGGTTTTGCAAAATCGGTTATCGCGTGTTCGCATCGTTCCAATCTGATAGGTCGGTTCGTTCATCGTGGAATCGTGGCCAATGATCGTATCTCACGGTGGCTGTAAATTCTCTCTCTTTCCTTCGAACGTTTCGAGGGTGGTAATTGTTACCAGGAATTTTGTCGGCCTTTTATCCTCGGATGGAGTCGCTTCGTTGAGTAATCGAGCGTCGAGATGGATCGCGTCGATCGTTTCAGTTTCGTGGAATGGCGATCGATCTTTCAATGGATTTTTAAAATTTATTAAAATCAATCCTCCAATGATTTTTTATAAGATCGTTTTGGATATATCGATCTTTCCAATTACCGAAACACAGAACGACGAAGAAGAAGAAAATCTTTAGAAATACAAACAAAATTAAGAGACAAAATTCGTCGTTCGTTTCAACACGCTCAATATCGTA
Organism: Liostenogaster flavolineata; assembly: GCA_025433975.1. NCBI lineage: Eukaryota > Metazoa > Arthropoda > Insecta > Hymenoptera > Vespidae > Liostenogaster > Liostenogaster flavolineata. The sequence goes on along the minus strand of JAITYT010000941.1, from coordinate 786,060 downwards.
GTTACGATCGTAATTGCGTAATAATATCGCAAGGACGAAGGAATTCGCAAATTCTTGAATAGCAAAATCGATTCGCTTTGCTCGAATAAATTCCATCTCGTTATCGAAATCGTTAAAATTGATTTTAATAGAAAAGTGCTCGTCGATTTAACGACGCGATCGCAAGAGAGACGAAATTTTCTCTTTTCGTAACGCGTTCGTCTCTATCGATAAAAGCGAGAAAAAAATTAAAATAAAAATAAAATTAAAAAGGGGAAAAGAAGGCAGTCGCGTCTCTCGTCGTTTTTAAGACGAGTTCGTCCAAAATTGCCGTCCGCTTCTCTCGGCTATTCGCCATGAGAATTCGCTTCTGCCACGATTCACCGATACGCGAAAATATTTGCATCGTGTCCTGGCATTGGCGAGACTGCCTTTCGCTCTTTCTTATTCGCGGAGAGTGGATTTTCATCGTGGTAAGGCCGCATTAGCCGAGGAGTACGGATGGCTCCTTGTTCGGCGTAATTCCACGTCGAATATTACTGTTATAGCGTTGATCTCGGTACGAAGTCGAACGTCGCCCGATGACGAGAAGCGCACGTCGAGCCGTGCTCGACGGTGAATGGCCGACAGTAATAGATTCCATTAAGGATCGAGTGGAGGTGATTCGGTACCGAAAAGCTTCCAAACGGCGAGCGAGAGAAAGAGAGAGAGAGAGGGGGGGGGATCGCGACTTACGAGGAGGTTGTAAGAACGAAACCGTTCGCCCCGTATCACGAAACTTTTCTCTCATGGCTCAGTCGAGTATGTAGTAATGGAAATACGTTTTGCGGGAAAAAGTTACGGTCAGAGGCAGATATATATATATATATATATATATATAAGAGAGAGAAAGGAACATTCACAAATATTCCTTTTTTCTTCGAATTCCGTTTAAAATGTACGATTTTTCCTCGTCGTTGCCAAATTACAACACGCATAAACACACATGCGAGCGTTATTGGATACGTAAAATTTCGACGTTTACTGCCAAAAGGATACTTTTTTCGATAGGTCGTACATTCGTCGAGACCCCTTTCGAGTATTACGAAACGACTCTCGCGAGTGTTCCTTTAGGTATAAAAATACACGTGGTGTCTGCCAAATCAGAGAAATCGACGTCTGAAAAATCGTAATCGAGTGATATGACTCGACTTTTCTTTGTATTTCGATAACGATTCACACCTATGGTTCGTACGTACGATACATACGTCAGACTAGTGACGTATGTCAGAGAGTGAAATTGAAAAGCTTAATCGCCTGTAATTCCTCCATTCTAGAAATTCTACCTTTAAGCAGCGTTGCGATCTTTCTCGTCGCTCTTTTTCCATTCTCTCTCTCTCTCTCTCTCTCTCTCTCTCTCTCTCTCTCTCTCTCAGACTCTCCGCAACATCCATCAAGACGCCTTCTATCGATCGATATCCGTCCAACGTGGTAACTTTCGAGGAACAAACATTAGTCGGCAAACAAGCAATGGCAATACGTGGGCAACGATGCAAGATCGAAGGTGGATCAAGATTTGAGATTCCTCCCTCTCTCTCTATCTCTTTAACCATTCTTCACACGTTTTCGACTTCCTCCTCCCTCACATTCTCTTAAAGATCCTTCGTTCGCTCGTTTCCTCATCGAGGGCATCGATTTTATTCGTTTAAAAAATCGCTGCTAAATTCCGTTCACTTTCTCCATGCTTTGACATTTTCATCTCATCCTCTTTCTTCTCTTTTTCTCTCTCTTTCCTTGATCCGATTTTCTCTTACCTTGCGCGTATTAATCCACAACGGCACCGCGACCATTCGATCCTCGGATTCGTCCCGACGATTGAATTTAATGGCTACGATCGCGTTGCTTCGCGCCAAACGCGTCTACGTCGTTTCCTCTTATCCCTCTCTCGGACGACTTTTTACCTCTTTCTCTCCTTCCTTCATCGATTTTATTTTTCTCTCTCCTTTTTCTGCCTCCTTTCGAACCTCCAGCATTTCCCCCTCTTCGATTCGTTTTTGTCGGACGTCCGACAGCCGGGTCGACTTCGAATATTCGTCGATTGTTCGACGACGATTTCGACAAAGCGCGCAGGCTACGAGCAGACGTGTTTCTAAAATGGACGGACGAGCTGTCGTCGTACTTTATGCGCGCTTACTAGGTCGAAGTTGCAGCGGTTTTGAGGATGGAATCGAGCGATCCAGATTGTATACTCCTGCCGGTAAAAGTGTACTTTTCATAACTGCAGTTTCGACGTTAGCAAAAGTTTAGTCGATCGATGTTATAATGTTGTTCGACGGCAATCATTCGTTTCGTTTGATTTCGGTTACATGATTATTCAGCGGCGATCTAGCAACGGTCAAGACGCCCTGCGCTGTAATTTTAAAGGTATTTAACCGATCGAAGTTATATCGTTTTTCTAACGGACTTGAGTGTATATTCTTGATGAAAGCGTACGTATCTGTTCTCTGTTCACAATTTGAACCTTTCATTGATTTTAGATTGGCGATGCTGCTATGTTGACAATATCTACTCTCGGACTCCTTCCGCTTCACTCGGACGTATTCAACGACGGATTCGCGATGCTCTAAAAGCGTAGTTCCAGAACTTAACCGGATCTCGAAAAATTGACGATTTATTTAGACGTAAAATAAAGTCTTTAGACCAAAGGTCTAAAGATACGTATGCGTACTCCTGCATCTGATATTTCAATGCTCTTTGGAGATCTTTGAAGATCTTTAGCTATCCATGTAAACCGACGATTTGGCATGAATCTCGCATCGTCGATTTTAGATCAGCGAATATATTTAACGATGCTTTAACAACGTAATTTTAACGTTGTGACGTTTTAATTACGATTAAGATATTCGTGACATTTCTTTCGATATTATCGATGTACGTACGTGTATGTACGTGCATAGAACGAAGGAACGGTCGACGGTCCAGAGAACGCAGCGCTCGAGTCGAGCGGCCTCAAATGTTTACTCGCAGCGGAGACCAAATATTCAGTATAGCCTCGAATGGTTTTTGTGTGCCGTGTATTTATAATGGAAGAAAGTAGAGGCCAGCAGCCGCAGCTTCGTACCCGCCACACCATTTGCACATTATTCTGTCTACAAAGGCAGTGGAAACGTGCGTGAGGTCTTACTCCGTAGTTTCAGCATTTAACGATTCTTAATTAGAGGACAATACGGCATTGTTCGAGAATCGGAAGGATACGTCAGTTAGCCTTGGACTTTACGGGCCTCGGGTTAAAGTGTATAGACATATCGATTTTCGATCACGATCGATATATCGATTCGACTTTTTACGAATTTTTCGTAAGAACGTTCACGAGTTACTTGGAATTTTCTTGGATCGTATTACGCACACGGACGCACAAAGCTGCCACGCATTTTACAGTTTTACAGTTCACGAGAAAATCTCTCTCCTTGTGACATTCAGCGAAAACATTTTCGACACGACTCGAAGTCGATTGGAAGACTAGCTCGATTTTGTCAGTTTCATTTGCAGATATTCAAGAGTGCCGTTTGGTAACGACGTGGGATATTCTACAGAAGCGCTCGTACGACCGTTTCATGGACATCATACCTAGGGATATTCAGCGGTAAAGTGAGCAAAGTATGGAAGGATTTGCACGAGATGCTTTTCGATTAGTCGAAATTCGTTGGATGCAAAATCGTTGGAGCATAACGTTGCTCGGAATCGCATATTACGCGTTTGGTCGATGACTAGCCGATGACAAGGATCAGCAAAGATCGCAAGTAGAAGACCCTAGAAATTAGCCAACATTGCATCGGCTAGGATTTGTCAAGCCTGGATATTTAATCGCGAGATGTCTTTCCTGTTTCAACCTCAATTTCGCGCAATTTTTAGTCGCATTGCCGTTGATGATCGTCTTCTTTTTACGTAGATACGTAAAACGTACCGCAAACCGTTGTTACGCACTGCTGAATTTTACAGTCGGAAATTCGACAAAGCCAATTTTTCTTTGTACGATATTCAACGTCGATGGCTACGGAACGATTCGACCGATACGTCGGATAATTTCGGAATCGTCAGGAAGAAATTAAAAAACGCCTGGAAACGCTCGATAATATTTCTCTGACCGTTATAGAATAATTACGATATTCGTCCATGGAAGATTATTCGTCGTCCGTAAGCAGGAAATCGAACGCAATTCCGTCATATTACGTTTAAAAAGTGAAGGCGCACCATTCGCGAAAATATCGTCTCTTAATCGAAAATATGCGCTATCGTGGCGACCTAGTCGCCATTATTCGCGTGATTCGTTTGCATTTAAATTCGGCCTTGCCTCTTTTCACGACAAGATTGCCTATCGCACGCATATAACCGCGTAAGCGCACGCACGTCTTCCGGAGCCCATCGAGCCAATACAAACTCTCTTTCTAATTCTAATTTAAATTCTATCGTGTATAAAGTAAACACGCGTTACTCTGCCTTACCTTCCCTCCTTCCTTCCTTCCTCTGCTCAACCGACGCCGTACTTTTTACGTCGGCTCAGACGTTACACCTTGGTCGTTTGGCAAGCGGCATTTCATTCGGATCTCGATTCGACCGCGACCCTCGGATCGTCAGAGGATCGTTGGCACGCGATAGGACGTACCTTCACGCGAGATTTTCGACGTTCGGTGAAATTTTCTACACGCGAATCTACGCGAATTAAAGGGAAATAAAGAGAAGAAAGGAGAAAGAATTTCGATCGCGGCCGACGCCGATTTTCTTGCGTGAAAATGATTGAAAGGGAGAGAGAGAGGAAACTTGCATCACTGCGGCTGGATGTTTGCCTGTAAGATCGTCGCGATAATTACGTGCTCACGAGAAGCAAAAGTTTCGCGTAGGAAAGACACGCGAACGATCGCGTTTTAAATTTCACTATTTCATTTTCTTTTCTTTCGTCGTCGTTTTTCTTCGTATTGAAAAATAGTTACGATGTATTTACTGAAAAAATTCGTTAGGATTCGCGTTATTTCTCGGAACGAATTAATTCGTTGTTCTTTAAAGAGGGAATTTAAAAAAAATATTAAAGTAACCTGTTTTGAAACCAATTGATAATTTGATCACGATAGGTTCGACGAAATGCTCGTTTCCTGACCATTTAGTATAAAAAATCCAAGGCTTACGCGTGCATAGATTTATGTGCTGGAATTTTACACGCGCCGAAGACGTTGACGATTCTTAAAAAAGGTCGAGAGTCGCTTCCTCGACGAATAACGAGATAACTCGCGAGATCGTAAAGCGCGCCAATCGTTCTCCGTGTACCTTCGACTTCTTCGAAAAAGTACGACGAAGTATCGGTTCGTGCTTCTTAACGCTCGAGAGACATTCTCTCGTTCGTCTCACAGCTCTTGCCTCTTTCATCCATATTCCAAGTTCCCTTTTACAATTTCGCAAGAACTACTTGGCGAAAAGTTAAGAATCGACTGCTGCGTTTCTCTTCGTATCGATTTTATTAAAGACGTACTCTTGGGTACTTCGATACGCTCGACGGATCACCACAGTTTTTATGAAAATCCAAGCGACTTCCCGACATTTCGGGGCGTTCCTCGCCCTCTAGACGCGTAATTGCCAAATTAGCGCAATTGCTCGTTGGTAGGATAATTCGTCGATCTAGACATCGTCGAATTGATTCGATTAAGCGAAGCTAGGGAAAAGTTCGAGATCGAGAGTGAATTCCGAAATATGGAGTCGATGTGGGTAGATATCCTGGAATTTTAACCAATACCTAAGAAAAGAGACCTCGTCGGAGAATCATAAGGGTAACGGATTAACGTCGTCCTTGGATAATTTTTTTTATTCATCTTTATTAGACGTCTTTATCAGATAATTACGACGACGTTCTGTCGCGTCATCTCGCAATCGTAATAATATTTCTGTAGGTTTAAATCCAGATGGCGTCCTTCCGTCGGATCACCCGAAAATGGAAAGTACGAATTCATTGTACCTGGGTTCTCTAGGGATCGAAATAAATGAACGAAAAAATTAAAAAGCCTCGATGTAGCACCTTTCGTCCATCGCCATATTCGAAATCTCGTTACGTTTCCGATAAAGGCTTGAGTAGATTAATACAGCTGAATCGATATGATAATTGTTCGATTCGATGAAATGTTAAATGGGACAATGGAATTACATGGTAAATTATTGGAATCTTGTTCGGTTCGATTTGAGAAAATACGTGGAAGTCTTTGGCTTCTTCC
>JAITYT010000941.1:757670-778898 GCA_025433975.1 Liostenogaster flavolineata | reverse complement strand
AGAGAGAGAGAGAGAGAGAGAAGAAGACGCTCACCGTTCGAGAAAAAACTGATAACGCGCCGTAGGTGTTTTGCCATGAATTACGATAACGCCATAGAAAGAAGAAAAGTGCGGTTCGTACTGCGTAATTTTCCACTTAAAGATTAAACGACGCGGTACGCTTCATTCGGCATTCGTACGAAGTTTTTCTCGGATGCTTCGTTCTTCCTCGTTACTTTTTTTTTTCTTTCTTTCTTTCTTTCACCTTCCCTTCTCTCTTCTCCGGCGCTCTTTGTCTGACAGGTCGCGATAACGATTTCACTCTTGTTTGCCCTTTTCGAGTCGATGCGAGCTGTTTGAACTTTTACCTCGTCAGTTTTACCATCCTTTTGAATCACTCCTCGCGCGAATATTTTCCCTTCGATCATAGTCACCGATCGATCTTCCTCGCGAGAGAACGCCAAGGTGCCTTTCATCTTTCAGACCTTTTAAGAATTCTCTTGCTACTCTTGCGGATATCTACGTGCCTCCTCGAGCTGGCCCAGGCTTCGATGCGTCTTCGAAGCGCTCCTTACCGGAGCGCCTAACGCTATTTTACGATTTTAAACGAGGGCAACTATCGTGGCCTGCTCGTATTCAATCCCAAACCCATCGAAACGCAACCTCTCGGCGTTCGTGAAGTATCGATCGGCCGAGCAAGAAGTAATTTCGCATTTTACGAGTAAACGTCGTTAGTACTTGATACAACCGTCGCTAAAAATTTATCATCCACGTGCCAAAATTGCTTTTTACTCGATCCAATATATAATTTCATTGTCGAAGTAAAATTCTGCTTCGTGTAATTTCGAGCAAAGATTTTATCGATTTCTTCTCGTCAACGACGTTTATACGTGAAATACGAAGTCATTTTTCACTCGCACTTTTATCCAGAATCGCTAGTGACGAGCAAATTTAACGAATCCAACGGAGAAAGAGTTACAAGCGCGAGGACTGTATCGATCAGGATCAGGATTCTCGATCGGAATTATCCCGATCTCCTTGAAACGCGTATCGCTTTCATTCCGCAAGGAAAACTTTGCGGTCGGCTGAGTAAATAGGTTCGTACGTCCGCGCATCGTCATAGGCATCGATCTAAAGGAAGTATCGCGCACCTGTCGACGCGACCAATTATCCGATACTGGAATTATCGAGACTGGAAGCTGCCGTTCGTTGCCAACAAACGTCACGATGCTCGAGAAACTCGTGAATAAGTCGTCTATCCGCGTCTGATCGTTTCTCTTTTAACGCGACACCAGGAAAAATCGAGTGCCGTGGCGTAAACGCGTACCGGAGAGTTACCGGTCCGGTAAGAAAATAATTTCGTTCTTTTTACAAATCGATGAGGTTACGATTGATTTTCGAACGGCTTCGAAGGCACGAAGTTTCGAAATTCGTTCCTTGTATAAAAAGTTGAGTTTTATTTCAATGTTAGAAAACCAAAATTACTTTCTTACTATACAATCGTCGATATCTTCGAACACGATGTCTTCGGAGCGATTAAAGAGGCGGATCGATTTAGGTCATCGAATTTATCACGATTTATCCTGCTCACTTGGAATCGCCGTTCTGGCAACGATCGACTCGTAAAATACCTCGTGGATCGGTCGTTTCGTTCTTGGACTAATTGTAGGAGTGGGGCGTTTTACTCTTCTCTCTCTCTCTCTCTCTTTCTTTCTTTCGTGTCGATGTTGTCCGTTGGATTAGTTCGGTTTAAGATGTCTGGTTCCAAAGAGCTTCATTTTCTTTCAAATTTTAGAATTAGGATCTAGAATTTTAGGATATAAATTTTAAGTGTAATAATTACCTTCGTATCTGATATTTTTATTATTATTTCAGCGTCTTCGTAATCTTCAATTTCGTGGTAGTGTAATTTCTCGCGTTTGTTTGGTTCGATATTTTTTACCAATTCGAAGGAATATAGACGGAAAATCGTTTAAAAATATTCCGGCGTATTTCTTCATTCGCTTCTATTGGCAACCTAGTTTCACCTCTTTCGAGTCGATCAAAGCTGCCGTGCGCTGTAATACCTTTACGTCAATCCAGAAATCGAGACGAACAATTTCGATGCCATTTCGAACGCCTTTAAAGGTGATTGAAACGTCGTAAAATATTCTGCCGGATATCGTAAGAATTGGTTCGGAGATAAATAGGACGAATGGAAACGATATACGTATTTGCAATAAAATCATCGAATCCATACTGAAATTGAGAAATATCGTAGATGCAAAGAGTTTTCTTTATCTTTAAGATAGCACAAAATTACAAACGCATTACATCTTCATAACTTTTAAGTTATAGTTCAGAAATAGAACATTATGCGTTTTTTCGTTCAATCATATAATTCCTAAGAATTAAAAGTCTTGAGTTAACTTCGTCGAGCAAAAGATCGTAGTCGGTTAAGTTTCTTTAGAATCGTTTACCTAGGTCCAATAAAATGGTCCATAAGAACCGCGAGTTTACAAATTATCAACGTGCAATTTCTCGAAAAATCAACTACTACTGATTATTTATTTCAAGAATATTCATCAATAATTTACAATGTCCCAAAATACATTTCCAAGTTTATTTTATATTTGCAGCAAACAAGCTTTTAACAGAATTGTTAATGAGATTTCAGTATAATATAATGGATACCCACGTTTAATGCACAGTTGAGGACCTGTGCATTATGTATTTGTACGTTTAATAGAACGATTCAAAGCGACAATCGCACAATCGTGTTCTAACAAAAGATCATTCGACGTAGGCGAACGAACATTTTCCTTGAAAATCGGTCGTTTAGAGAAAGTGACGGCTTACTTCTGAGGTATCTGAAGAGTTGCGAATATGGTATACTTTTAACATTGCTCTCTTCAAGCTCTAACGACAAACGACAAAATTTATAAATCCTCTAAAGCTCGGCAATCTAAAGGAAACCGATTTATTTCTTGCTTAATTCCCCAAAGAAATAAAAATTCCGTACATTTGTGACAATTTGTAACATAGTTGGTTCCAGACCATTTTCAACGATTTTTAACCCGCAAAATTCGCGGTCGGCAATCGCCAAAGGCGAATCTTCCAGCAGCGCGATATCCAATGAAAATCATAAACTATAAAAGCGAGCTCGTTCTATAAAAATTGGCTCTCCGGAAAATAGAACGACTTATTTCTTTTCCGACAAGACTCGTATAATTTTTAGTTGTCCGTAGAAACAGAAACGCGGCGCACATGCAACACGGTCAATCTCAGACTGACTCTTTTCAACGATTTTTAAGCCGCTAAATTCGTCCGCGCGACGCGGATCGCGATTAAAGCGACCCAAGAGCAAACACAAAACCCAAAGGTAAATGGAGTCGCAGGCTAGGCGCGAAACGCGCGATGGAAGCCAGCCGTTCAGACGTTGGCGCGGAAACCCCGTGGAATGCACGGCGTTAGCGGCAATCGCCAAAGGCGAATCGTCTAGCAGCGCGATAGACGAGCAGCCGAACGTCGCGCTTCGTAATCGAAAAAAAGGCCACCTTTCAGGGCGTTCTCGTGCTACTGTTGCTATTGCCGTTGCCGTTGCCTCGCATCGGTGCGCTTCGCCACCCTCCTGTGCGTCTACCAGAGACGCTGCTGCATACGAAGGCCGCACCATGCGTCGCGTGTGCCTTCGAGGCTCGATGCGCCTCTTCTCTTTTTCGTCCCTCCGCGCGAGAACAGAAAAGAACTTCTCTCTCTCTCTCTCTCTCTCTTTCGTTCTTTCAGAACGAGATTTTCTAGCTCTCTTCCTCTTTTCGCGCCTCGACGAATCGATATTTCTCGTTATTTCGCAGCAGGACGACGCGGAGGAGGACGGTTACTCTTTCTCACCCTGGCGTACACAGGCGCACGCTCACCCACGAAGGAACGGTATTTCGTGGATTTTTGTCGAGATATTACGGCGTACCGCGCGTTCTATGACGCGTTGGAAATGAAAAAAGAAAAACGAAGACGAGGACGAGGATGGCGTTGCCGAGGGGACGGTCGTCGAATCGTCGATACGCGTGTCGATTCACTGAGGGATTTATTTTTCCGCCTTTTCCAAAGCGATTCCGCGTGTCCGCTCGTACCATCGACGAATCTCGATCGCTCCTTATTTCGCGAGATTTTTCGCGTAATAACGATCGTCGTTCTAACGTCTAACGAATGCGATACTTCCGAGGGCGATTTTGGGCCTTATTTTGGGATTTATTCTAGCGCGAAATGCTTCCTTTTGTTTTTGTTTTTTTTTTTAAGAAAAGGAGGGTAGAGATATTGTATTTACGATTCATCGTCGTCGATCGTCGAAGCGACTGATTCCTTACCGATGTTTGCATTTACTTGTACTCTTAAATTCTTTTAGTTTCTTCTTTAAAAAAAAAAAGATGATGGATGCTCGCACGCGCGCGCGTTGATGCTCGATTTTTCTGCCACGCGGTCGTAGATTAATTGCAATCGAACGAGCGGCTGGAAAAGAACGGAAGATTTATTTCGAGTTCTCTAGACTTCCGATTATTAATATAATTTTCGAGCCGAGGTCGCGATCTTTTTCTACGATCGAGAGCGTTCTTGTCGACGCCGTTCTTTTACGCGTTCATCCACAAAAGAGCGATTGTCACCTTGGAACGTCTGGCGCGTCGTCGACACGAGGGATTAAGCGATTAACATTCGACGCGGAAATAATTACTGTCAACGAAGAAGCGTCGTGTTTGCATCCGTGCCTTTGACGGCATAAAGTCGTTCGTTGGGCAATCGTGTTGCCACGTCCACTTCTTTTTCCAGCCTAGGTTTTTCTCACATTGCGCTTCCACCGTTCTTTTGAGATACGATTTGTCGCTTCGAGCTGCGACCTCCTCTATCTCTCTTTTTCCATGCCTTCCGCTACTATTTAATAATTTTCTTTCATAGCAATTAATCATTATTTACGTCGTTTTACTTTAATTATTCCTCTGTTTCTTCCATTCGCATTTTTTCGTGGTTTATTTTGTCTCGAACGCGTACAGAGGAATGACTGATCTTTTTTATCGTTTGCTAGAAAAATATCGCGTCACGACCTCCATCAATTTTGATAAAACTTTGTTCGTCGATGAACCTTCGCATAAAATTTTCTCTGCGAAATAAGAGAGAATATTTATGAAGAATTCGAAAAAATAAGAATTGACATCGTAGAAGCGTGCTTTCTTCGCCGACTTATTTTTCATAGCAAAATACGTCCTTCGCAGAGAGTAATTTCAAGTTTACTTATGCTAGTGGTTTACTTATTCCTTTCATTTATTCTGCATCAAAAGTACATGTAATTTCGAAATCGTTCGAAGATTGTAGATTTTAAATGAAATTATTTGCGGATTGACACAGTCGAGATTGTAAAGATCGTCAGTTTATTTCGTATTTACGCTCAAATGTATCTGTAATCAATCGTAAAGGTTAAGGGGCAGTTCTATTTCAGGGAGGTCAGCGATCCTGCCCACGCGAATTTGGGGCTCCCCTTGATCCAAGAGATAGGAAGGATCTCACTAGCAGGGTCAATCGCCTATCCGAATCTGATACGGTACAAATTTCCTATTTCCAGTATCACGCAGCAAAGTTCGTCCTAACGATTCTCCAAAAAGAGATGAAAATCAGTGAGGGATAGACCGTGGTATTGTCTCGCAATTATTTGCATATTCCAACATGAGTTCAAACGCTATCGCGTCGATCTGGTATATCCATCCGAAATGTTGTGCAGCAAAATTACGTAAACAAGCGAGGCCCATCAAACGAGGCTGAGTTAAAGTCCCTCAGCACGTAAGCCCGCCACAACGCATCGGCCCGTGGCAATTCTTGCATAAGGACCACAAGCCGATGGATCGGCCCGCTGGCATTAAAAGAGTTAAGGTTTAGTAGGATGACGATACGATGAAGAAAAAAAGAAGAAGAAGTGGGAGCAGAAGGAGTAGAAGAAATATTATAGAAAGTATTAACGTGGAAAGACAGGAAGAAAAGAGAAAGTCGAAGAGGAGGAAGAGAGGGGGAGGGAGAGATTGATAAAAGAAAGGACAGTGGAGTAAGAGACGGACGAACGAAACGGGCGGATTACGAGGTCGAGACGAAGGAGGCGAACAAGTCGACCAAGACGAAGAAGAAGGGGTGAAAGAAGAAGCGGAACGGAAGAGACGAAAATAAGGGCGGAATGTATTTATCAGAACGGTCGTCGTGGAATACGAAGCGCCGCGTCAGCAGTAATTGTCGTAAGCCGGATGCCGCTCTTGTTGATACAGCGGTATGCAGTCGAGGAGAGAGAGGACGATTCCGACGACGTTGCAAAGACGATGGCGGCGCTGCTCGTTATTGTGCACGACGAGACGCGACGCGACGGATTTCTTTCGCGCCTACGACGACGACGGCGTCTGTTCGTAGGAATAGCGAAAAAAAAGAGAAAAAGGAAGAGAGGGACGTCTTTATTCCTTTTACCCTTTTTCTCTACCCTCTTGCTCGCTTCCCTACATCACGGGCGCGCGAACTACCCTTTAGAGAGCTCGATGATCGCCTCTACCTGGAAAATGTTTCTTTCACCTTTTGTCCGATGCCATGCCGTAATCACCGTCTCGTTGTTATCGTTTTTCGCTCGAGCGTTTTGCGCACGTACCTACGTAATAAGATGGATATACCCACGTCCACGGAATGGTGGAAGGGTGGTGGAACGGGAGGGAGATGGAAAAGACAGACCAGTGATTTTTCTTATTATGGAAAGGCGTTCCTTCGAGGCGGCTTCTTCGTCGATACATCGGCCGAGGGTGCTTCGACTCCGTTGCCATTTCTTTGTCATTGTTACTCGAGATTGCTGCTTCGAGGTAGGCATTGTACTTGCCAGGGAGATCGCATTGGACGGGAAGATTCGCGCGATAGACTCGTGTGGGATTTTAACGTGGCGAAGGAGGAAGACATTTTTCTGATGCCATTGGATTGGCCGGTCGAACTACCCAAATCGGGAATGTGACGAGGGTTGAGTGACGGCGGTTGGGGGAGATATCGATTTCGGCCTGTAATCGTGTCGAGTGACGCTCCACGCGAGGTTTTGTCGCGTCAACTCCGAAGTGTAGCCGAGTGACGCTCGATGACGGAGTTGTGGTGAACACGAGGCGTTTCACGCGTCGTGGAGTGCCACTCGACGAGAACGACGACGAATTAAGAAGATACGTCGATGAAGACGCCGAAACGCGGAAATTTTGAGGTTAGGGCGCGTCGCACTACGCGCGATCGATAAATGGATGATCGAGGCGGGCTAACAAGTTCCAGGGATCGAGGAAGTACATCGCCATGGTTAAGTACGAGCCTTTCTCGTGTTTCGATATTGATGAAGCGAACGATGACTACATTTTCAGCTTATGTCACCTGGTAATTACAAAATGGCGGAACGTAAGCGGTGATTAGTTGTTGTAAGACGCCTTATCGAAGAAATGCTGCCTCGGGGAAGTTCGATGATCGTTTGATGAATTTTTTGATCACTTCAAATTGGCAAAAGAGACATATCGACGATGAATCAAAAAGTTACTAATAATGAAGAGAAATTTCACAATAATTATATCAACATCTAATTAAACATACTCGTGTGACTTTCAATTTTATTAGGTCGTAAGAAGTCTACGTGTATTATTCTTACGAGTCAGAAATGTTTTACTCCGTTACGCTCTGCACTCCACGCATCTTCAGCACGGATAGCAATGCATACAAATATAATGAGAAAAACTCTGCAAAAACAATAAGCATCAAATCGCGTTAAAAAAGATGCACTACGATCAAGAAAAATTCTAAGCTTACAAGTACGCAATATATCAAAAAATCGGTAAAAGCCAGAGAAAGAAATTTATTAATGCGTAGAATTCAGTTCTATGATCCGATAATTGATCGGGAACCTAAATTAGTCCAGTTATTTCCAAGCTTGTAAATGCTTTTTATCGTGGCAACGGTGATTCAACCGATTTCCTCAAATTACCAGGAAGTTCCATTTATGTCATACCGTATACGATGTACTAATCCAATGAACTGAAAGGTCTATTTGAATTCTACGATATTACATTAATTAATCGTCGATGAGCATTAATTTAGCGTGTCGCCATTTTAGCAAAATACATCGATAACCGAGCGCGTGGTAGGCAACGAAGCGTCGGACCTGTGGCGCTCTGCACTTTCGATCAGTTCCATCTCCTTTCCTAGACTAGAAATTTCCTCGACGAAACCCTTCCACGCCCGAAGGAAGACGGAAGTGGCCACGTCTTCTTCGTTAAATCGTCCAAAACGCGAGAAGAAGCAAGGTACACACGTGGCGAGCCTCCGCACATATAATCAGCGCACGGTCGTGCAACACCGCAACCAAGCAATCGCGCAATTCTTTTCTTCTTGATCCGATTAAGAGAGAAGGTCTTTATTATTTGCCAAAGCAAACCGTCGAACACACACACACACACACACACACTAACTCGTTCTCTAGAACCACGAAGGGATGGTCTACGTGGTGGGGGTAATAAAACTGCACGGAGAGGGAGGCAAACCCGTAATTTACGTTTGCTAGACCGAACAACCACGACGTACCGATGTTCGGCCTGTTTTTCTTCCACGCTGCGGAATATCCGGCGCGATACGTGACTCGCTTCGAAATTTGTCTCGCAGCCGCAATTCTTAACTTTTTCCACGTGTCGCTTCAACGTTTTTCCCGTTCCAAACGAACCGTGCCGCCATTTGGTCACGCTCCTCTTACCACGGCCTTTCTTCCTCCCTTCCTCGACGCACGACCTATCGGTGCCTCTTATCACGAGGCTCGATACTCCTTCGATCGTTTCTCGAAGCCACCATCACGATAGACGTTAGCTGCTGGACTGGGGATCGGTCGAGCACTCGGACCGCGACGTTTCGGATCGATGCATTTTTTCAACGTCTTGCGAAGGGAAAAGTTCGATTGGCGAAGTATTCCTCGATTCGGGGCTCGATCTGTCCAGTTCCTGGCAGTAGATCGAGCAAACGGCCCGAGAGCTCCGGAGCAAAGCGCTCTCGAAATTACTTCCTTCGGGATCCCCCGTCAGCCATATTTACCAAATTTATCGTATAATAAGTTGCTGACTGAAGTAGGAACTTGTTTCGACTTATACGACGAACAACAACGATTGGCTTGTCGATTCAAGCAGGAAACTTCTTTCAAAGGATCGGATCGGATGATGCCCGGTTCGCGTTGTATTTATGTAGGATGGAGCATGCGAGTGTACGCGGAAAGGCTGTTAAAATCGCTTTAGACGATTACAGACGATAGTGTCTGTACGCGATAAGATACGCCGTGAAGTTTGGGTCGATCTAAACGTAAATTTTGTTAATTTCGTTGGAGAATGATCGAATGATAAAAATATCGAAAAGACGAAGAAATCTAGCGTCTAGAAGATTCGAGTTGACGCGAGTCAACGTTAGACGTGTGTATGGGAGAAATAGAGAGAGAAAGCGATAATGGAAGAACAACCGACGCGGAAAGGAGAGACGAATGGCGCTTGCGTCGATCAACGAATCTTTTCTTTATCCATTTTATATTGTAATTCGTTCGCTATTCCGTACCAATAGGTCACGTTTTAATCAACAACGCGTGTTGGTGATTAAAATAAATCGCCAGAGCATAAACCTCCTGTGTGCGTTTTGTCCTGCTTTCTAGATCGGGAGGAAGGGTGGAAAAGTGTAAAAGAAACGCGAGAAAACGACGTGGAGCGACTACGTCGATATTCCGATGCATCCAAAGCAACAATTCGAGTCCTGTCGTCGTGAATTATGATGAGGCGTCGTCAAGCAACGCGAACAAAAATGGCGCCAAATTCGTTGCTCGATTATCTCCGAGTCGGAGGAAGTGCGACGCCAACAGGCAAGAACGAATTTCTCAAACGCGAGAGGAATGCTGCCGGCGTCGAGCCGAGTATCGTCACTTAAATTTTTACGGCTGAACTGCTCGTGTGCTCGTAGCCGTTCCTCGTATTTTTTGGCGACGCCACGTCGAAGGAAGTCGCCTCGATCGAACGATGAAAGACGCTTTGAACGTTGACGCGCCCTTGGATGCAGAGCAATCCCTTTCGTCACTCTTTCTCGACACGTTTCTCGGCTAGGACGACTGCAAAACGAATAAGTCGAAGACGCGAGTCGAATCAATCTGACGTCGAAGACGTTCCTACGACAATTGGAATGGTTTATCTCGACGACGAAAGACCACTTCCGATCCAGTCGTCGTCGAAACTATTCAAATACTCCTATTAACCCCTTAACGTGTGCGTTCGAGTTAATTGGAGCGTGCTGAACGAGCCAAACAATTCAAACGGGGATGTATTTTATGCTGCTGTAATTTTTACACTCGAATTAGTATTTTTTTTACCAGTTTTTTTTTTTCAAAAAATGTGTGCGTATAAGAATACTATGAAAATTATTTTTAACCGATGGAAAATATTAAGCACACTGTCGCCACGTAAAACTGATCTTAAGTACGGCACGCGTGGCACGCGTTGACTTCAAAGAACGACGTAAGACGACGAATTTTATTTTTACCAATTTTCCGCGAGACTTCTCGCAAAAGCGAATTAACCTTTTGTAAAATGCACCGTTCCTTACGATTAAGTCACGATGTTTCTCTACTACGATAATGGAGAAAAAGCGATCTCCTAATCTTGTCGAACGACGTGGTTTGTATTTTACGACGAATTGCGGCCACTCACTCGGCGATGTAATTTCGTAAAAGACTGTGATGTTGCTCGAACAAGACCCAAGATGCGATCGATGCGTTAACGAGTTAACCTAAGCGAAGCAAGACTTGCATTCCCGATCGAAGATCGGATTATCCGTCTAATTTAAGTCGGTAACTCGACGTAGTATCGTTTTTCCCTCCTATTTCCCTGTTTTCTCCTTCTCCTCTCTCTTTGCTTTTAAGAGAAGACCGTAAATTCCAGCAAACGCTGGAGACTCGGGTTACGCGGGCCTCAAAATCGTGCTTGATTTTCATTTTAAAATACGATTAAGGATGAATATGCCGGCGGGAGGAGGCGAGAGCATCCTGTGGGCTGGAGGGGAGAACGGGAGGCGAAATTTCGTTTTTCGTCGGTTCGAACTGTGAGGCCGAACCGCGACAAAAATGAATAAGCGAAGGCATGCGGACGACAAGGCATGCTCGCCGAGCAATTTTAATAAATCTGCATGTTTAGAGATTGCTCGACGGTGATTGTTCTTCCACCATCACCGACGCCACTAACACTACTGTCATCGCCATCGTCATTGCGATTATCGCCGTTTGGACATCACCGTCGTACGTACGCTTGTACGGGAGTCGAGAGACAAATGGACGAAATCAAGCGAAATTCAGGTTTCTTTATCATCCAAGATGTTGTTATCGTCTGCTATGGTTTTTTTTTTTTATATGCGATACATCCGTCGATCGTATCGATTAATTTTTTCATCGAAATATCTATGTTCATCCAAGTACGTGATACGCAACGCAATATGACATCCGCTTTAATCTATAATTGCCTGGAAATATCACGAATCGAGATAATTGACGTGTAATTTTAAATTGTATTTTGGATTTCGTGACAGATACATTAGCAACGTGAGAAATTCAAGAGAAAATAAATAACAATTAATTTAACAGTTCGTAATATCATCGTTCCGTCGGTTTCGTAGCGTAGCATCGCTCTCGTCATACTCGTTCCGTACCAATTTTAGCGTCACTGAAATTATCGTAAAGCATTGTGCAACTTGCAACGATCGCATCGTGATAATTGGTATAGTGAATCGTGGTACCAATAACGACGTTCGCGATGACGATAATGGCGACTTCGATGCCGTCACGTCACAGTCTTTTTCAATAAGGTAACAATGGCAACCGGTGTTGCGTCATCGATACGATGAAGCGACGATGTCGGATATCGAGACTGGACGGTGTCGAATATCGCCGTGGTGCTATAACGAGAAATTCGATGAAGAGGTTAGGGACGTCGATGGCGCAATACCGCAACATGACACGTCCAAAGAGAACGTATTGTTAATCGTCGCGATCTAAGAGCGTTATACATGCATTTCCATTTATGCAGATGTGGCAGGAAAATAAAAGTACTCTCGTATGCGTAACAAATTTGCTCCACGCGTTAACATTTACGTACGATGAGACGCTTCGAATTATTTTACCTCGATGCTCTTAATGGAATGTTGCGAATAACTTTTTAAATATTACAAATTATTATTAATACGTTCGATCGATGAATTCGATGTGGGGGTTCGAAAAGGTTGCGAAGGAAAAGTCGAATTCCGATCAGACTCTTTAAGTACGAAAAATCGACGAATCACAGGAAGGTTAAGAAAGGGATTAACGATTCGAATTTGTTCGTTTCGCGTTCTTTCTTCCGAGCATCGTCACTCTTTCCCAAATGATATCTTCTATTAGACTTCGAACGTCCAGAAATTCCTCGAGGGAGGATTTGGAACGTCCTCTACACGGTGATTCCACAATGGATCATCGAGTATAGTTTCCAGATCGGATTGCATGGATTTATAACGATGCGGTGTAAGATATAACTATCAAATTACTTAAACGAAAAATCTTTAAATTAATTGCAATAAGTAAAACGCTTTTACGAATGCGATCGTTTTATTCGTTAACCTAATCTCCTTTTTATAAAGATCAGTTACACCTTCTTTCAAAATGGAGGATGATTTTTTGACGATTTCAAAATTAGCAATACTTTCACCAACCATCGAGACCAATGATCGATCCTCGTCCTACCTGATCAAGGTATCGAGAAACGATTTTTTTTAGCTATTAGAATCGAATAGTTCCTCAAGCACGACACATTCGAAGGGCGATCAACCCCAGGCACCTAATAATCGCAGGAAAAACGTCTGGATGGCGGGGATCAACCATCTTCGACGGAATGTGGACAGATGATTACGGACGGATGGGCCCTAGAAAAAAGTACGCACGCGTTTCTTTTATCGTCGCAGCTCCGCATTCGATCCAGCGACCGAATACCGTCAGATTCGACGAGCAGCAGCAGCTTTGTCGACATTTCCACTCGAAAAAAAGAAGAAAGAGATCGTTCCAATACAAGGGAGCGAAATCAGCGCGATGATTCGCATTTGCTCAGTTTGGGGATTACGCGGCAGGTTCGAGGAGAAATTCTCGAGGAGGTTAGGAATAGGGGAAGGTAAAGAGCAGTCTGTGACGTCAGCACGCGAGATTCGTCCTCCTCGTACCGCGATTGCCGTGACAATAGCTTATCGTCGAAATCGTGGTGGTCAGAGCAGCCACGATGACACGCTCTTCGAGAAATTTTAATAAATCTGCATGTTTATGGATTACTAGATTACTCGCTGTAATTGTTCACGAGTGTAGGGGATGCAGGAGAGATAAAACGTCGCCGAAAGAAGCCGCACGAATTTAGGAAAAATAGAGTAAGTTGACCCAGCGTGGGGCGAAAATGGCCGACATCTCGCCTTTTCCGTTGGAAAGGTCGTGTGAGAGAGAGAGACGTAAACTTTTGCAATTTTCGACCACTTTTTCCGCATCCTCTTCTCATCCTCATCCTCGACCACCTTCGCGTCTTTCGTCGTTTCCTCCCGCACTCCTTCCTTCCTACCGTCGTAGCAAACGGCGAGGACGTCCCGCTTAATAACTGCCTCCATTAAAATACGACGGCGATTCGCGACACCTGCGACGTGCTTAATATAATCCTCGTATAAACCGCAACAAGAAGATGGACCAGCAATTTCGTCCTGTAACGAGGCAAAAGAACGACTAACAGGGAAAGGAGGAGGAGAAGCAGAAAACGATCGTCCTTCTATCTCGTTCGTTGGATGGATTTACGCTGATACGCGAGTTACGAATGGACAAAAATTGACCCGACTGGCCTATCGATTGGTCAATCGGTCCTTTAATTAAATATCGCGCAAGAATTTTCGCGTAATAATAATTGGATTAATCCGGCCGATATTATCAGAGGGAAAAGACCGATACAAATTGCTGCCTGTTAATAAAATGAATATTAGCAAGAGGAGAAAGGCGGCATTCTCAATGAAAAATAATTTTAATACTCGTTAGACCATGAATATCGAGTTCCAACAGGATTACGATAAAATTGCCAGGGGCGTTGAAAGGATTTCCCGTAGGGAGCATCTTTTCCGTGCCGCTCTTTTCTCCTCCTTCCTCGTTAATCCCTCGAGTTTTTCTCGTGCGTTAGTCCCCGTCTCCTTTAATTACGAGAGCGAATTCGATGCGAGCCAGCAGAAAGAAGGAGAGAGAGAGAGAGAGAGAGAGAGAGAGAAAGGAAACACAGTGAACGTCCGGAAACAATCGCGCGCGCGGCTACGAGTCGAGGAGGACGTCGTAAATTCTCGCTAACGGATAATCGATAGCAGATGCTTCGAAAATAATGCGCGATCGGTTATCAAAATTCATAGAAGATCGCGGTGCCTGCTGCGCCTACCCGTCATCGTCCTTCTATTTTGTTCCATTCGATCCAATTCGTGCGGAATAAACGGCGCGACGCCGGCATTCGTACCGAGTAAATCAAAGGCGAAAACGGAAAGGAGACTTGCGAAACGCACCGGCCTGCCCGAGTTCGGCTTATTAATTCGTTGTTCATTAACCCATAGAAATATATCGACGCCGGTAATAACGATCGATCGACGAGGAAGCAATGGGCTCGTGCCTCGTATTGCCCACCGCTACCACCACCAACGATACAAGAGATATTTGTCTTGTCGTTCGCAGGGCAATCCCATCGTCGAGTTCTCTCACTAGGCGCCTTTATATCCGTCCAGGGCGTTCCTGCCCCGTGGAAAAGTTCGAAAATGAAAGGCCGAGAGACTCAAAGCAAGACGACGGTAGACCTGAAATTGGTCCCAGGGACAATGCGTCTCCGTGGAGAGAAAGAGAGAAAGAAGGGAGAAGAATGAGAGAGTCGACGTCGTAGATTCTCTGCGGTTGTCACTGTTAATCTGTCCGCGTGCTCGAGAAAGAGCGAGGAAGCTGGAGCGAATAGGAGGAAGCGAGATGACGCGTATCTCGCATAAGCAAGCAGCCTCGAGGACGGAGGAAACGAAGGTAAGGGAAAGAGAGAAAAAAGATTCGAACTTGGCCCGCGATAATTCAAAATGTCTCGCTCGTTAGTTGTTTTTTGGAGGAAGGGGGTTGATGGTAGAAGGGGCGTGTCTAAAAGAAGGAAGGGAGAGGCTAGAGAGGTCGTCGTTGATGTCTTACGAACGATCAGAGGATTCTAATCGTTTGGTGATAACCTTTTGGGTATAAGAAAATAAGCTCGTTGATACCTTGGTGATCCCCTTTGATCCAGAAACGGGTAAAGGCCGGGATTGATAAGGCTCCAACAGGCATTCTCGTCGGTTTTCGAATTGGGTCAAGAGTGTTGTTACCTGTAGGTAACTTTGCTATAGAAACACCGTCGATATTAATATTTCCAGGACGTGTTCGACAGGGTTGCCGGCCGAGTGGAGTGGAGTCGAGTCAAGGCCATTAAAGGTAGCCCGGCATCTGCCTCGTAGCCGTCGCCGTCCTCGTTTCGACGTAGACGACGAAAATTTGATGATCATCGAATCAGGCCTTTAGGCCTTAGGGTTCGAGGAAGGAAACTTTATCGAGTAGCCGGGAATAGGTTAGTTTTGCTAGTAACCCACTTAACGACGTTCCACCGAAATAGAACAAGGTCGCCTAAGGACTCGTCATAAAGGCACAATGGAATTTCGACCGTTCTGGATTGCCAATGGACGGACGGAACTTACTACAAGCGACGTGGAATAATTTTCTTCCTCGATGCTATCTATTTATCAATCTACGAGGAAAGAGGCTAATGTCCGAATGACGAATGTCTTTCAAGATGGATGGCGCGATCGTATCAAGGACGATAAAAACGGATGCCGATCGAAAGCACGAAGGAACTTTCGCGATTGGAATTTCTGATTTCCAAGCGACGTGGTCGGTGATCCTTCGAGGAGGGTCAGGTGAACGCGGGAGTCTCGTTAAAAACATTATCGGCTTGGTGACGGGTGAACAGCGTGAACAGAGCGCGATAACCCAAAACCGCTTTACCTTTTTCGCGACTACTGCGCATCGGGATCCCAAACTGTCGACAGGACCTTTGAGCGCCCTTTCGAACGCATCTAACCAAATTTGACATGGCGAGCGGATATTAATAGTTGATAACGCGCGGACAACGTTAAACCCGACATCCACTCCGGAATAATACGGAAAACTGATTGACGTAGGGGTCCGAAAATGAGCTTATCAGAGTGCCATTGACGCGGATGATTTGTTTCTCTTTACTGGAATGCGCCATTCGGAGATGATCAATGATGCAGTTAATTCGGACGGATATCCGATTTCCATTGGTCGATCGGTGATCGGATAAATCGGGGAAAGAGGCGAGGGAGAGGGGGGAGGAGGGGAGGGGAGGGCATGGGAAAGAACAGAGCTTTCGCAATTTTGAATCGCATCTTATGTCGGCATTCGATGAAATGCCGACGATATCAACGCATCGAGCATTTCCTGTACGCGATAAATGCTCGAGCCCAATTGCATCTCGTCCGTTGATTCGCTTGGCTTCGATGTGTCGTTTCTGGCCGCTCGAAATGCGAAACGAAATTCTAAGTCGGTCGATTTCTAAAATTGATTACGAGAAATCTGCTGGTAGACCAAGTTGGATAAGGGGACGAACGAAGTTTCTCGATGCATACGTGGATGTAATTGTTCATTTGATCCGGGCCACCTTTCGTCACGCAAGACTTCGCCCGTATCGAAGGGACGAACTTCGACGCGAGTGCAACCGCTTGATCTTGAATTTGGTGTTGGTCTTGGATTCGAGCACGATCGGTGATCCGTTCTCGAAAAATGTCCTTAGATTTGAGACCGACAGCGCTCGACTTCGACCGCAATCGACATCCATACGAAAGTTCTCAGGACCGCTGCTGGACCGTTGCGAAGAAAAATCTCACGTCGAGTGCGTAATGTCCACGATTCATCCCCATTTTATTCCTTTCTCTTTTATACGCTCCTAGCTTCGCGAAGGGATCAGAGAAAAAAAGAGAGAAAAATATCGATGTTATCGCTTTGTAAAATTTTGGACCTGTTGGGAGGAAATTGGCGACGAATTGGGAAGGTAGCGGAAAAGCGTGGCGAAACGCGGCAAATCGAAGCGCTTCAAATCGAGCCGAAGCGCGCCGAAGAGGGGGCGAGGCGAGAGGAGGAGACCAGAACGGGGAAGAGAAGAGAAGAGAAGAGAAGAGAAGAGAAGAGAAGAGGAGAAGGAGGCCGAGGGGGTGAAATCGTCGGGAAGAGGCCGTCGTACACTGCTAATATCCCGGGGGCGGTCGTGGGACAAGGCGCACCTGCGCGTATGACAGATACGCCCCTGGCATAAAGGCGACATTTAGGTCGCCGGCTTTTACGCCGGCGGAGAGCCGCACATGCGAACGAGACGTCGAGTGAGCGCGTGATCGTCCACGTCGACGTTGTTTCGCTTCTCTCTTGCTCTCGTTTGCACACGGAGAGTTAGAGAGAGAGAGAGAGAGATGGGTACATAGGCTAGCACGTACTTTCCTCTGTATTGCCGTTGTCGCTGGCGCTGCTACTATTAGCAGCAGGCAACGCGGTATCCGCGCTGCGGAAACCTCGAGCATACGTAAGTGACGATAATTTGACAGCTGCGAACGAAACCCCGAAATACACCGAAACGGAAGTACGGGCCGGACGTCAATTCTGATTCCAACAGAGGCTGTGACGTTTCTGTGTCTATCTTCTATTTCTATTTTTATCTCTTTCTCTCTCTCTGCGTCTCTCTTCGATACTCTCTCCACCCAGAGTCGCGACTGTCGCGAGAATAGTCAGTATCGAAAGATATTAAAATATCGGCGGAATATCGAGCGTCTTGCTCCTCTTCCACCAACACGCGAAACGCGATAGTTCGGTGAATTACGTTAAAGTTAGGTTAGGTTAAATCAGGCCTGGTCAGGTTGAGCCGGGTCGGGTTAGGCTAGGTTAGATCAGATCGGGCTAGGTGGCAGTTCGGAGGGAGCCCCCTGTCGCACGAAGTAAGTTCGCCTTCGGAATTTGATTGTATAAATTTCGTTGCGTTTACCGGCAATTTGAATATGGAGATCGAATATATTTTCCCTGGCGTATTTTTCGCGGATGTTCGCGTGCGCCGCGCCACGAGGAGTGCGAGAAGAAGTCGCCCGAGAGAAGGAACGCGTGAAACGGTCGAAAGTAAAAGTATCATGGTAGAGGCCAGGACGAAAGCGAAGAACGTCTTTGTCGGGTTCATCGCACGATCGCTCGACCGTCCATCCGTCCGTGGAGTCCCTGGGTTTGGCTCAGTGATTTCTCACGACGTGTATCGCGTGTCTCGCCGCCCTGTTCATCCACCGTTTCCACCAGCCCCTCGTCCACCCTTAGAATAGCGTCGAAGTGGGCGCGAGAACGAGGCAGGTTTGCGAGTTAAGCCAAACTCGAGTTAACGGGGGCGCTTTCTTGGCCCCAAAGCGTTCGAGCGAGGATCGAGTCGAGACTTATTGTCGAAGAAACGAAGAACGTGGAAATATTTTATTTCCTTCTCCTGTTCCCTTTCGGTTCTTCTTCTTCTTCTTCTTCTTCTTCTTCTTCTTCTTCTTCTTCCTTCTTCTTCGCTTTCTTCTCTTTGCTCGAAACTTTATAACGAAGTCGATCGATCGCGTCGTTAACCCCACGGAAAGTTATAAGAACCGAGATCAAGAAGAATTATTATTCGTTTCGCTTCTTCTTCTTCTTCTTCTTCTTCTTCTTCAATAGCTACTACTTCTTCTTTCTCTTTATCTAGTTTTAAGGTCGGTTTAAAGATCGCCGAGTGGCTATCGTTATCGACGGTGGATTTCCCTCGTGACGTCGTCTCCCGAGATCGATCGGATGGAACCTTTACGAATTTCAACGTCGTGAGGTCGATTTGAACCACGATTCGACCGCGGAGAAATGTTTAGAACGTCGAAGTCGTTCCAATGCGAATGTTAATCGAATTTATTTTCATCGAA
The DNA here is from genome assembly GCA_025433975.1 of Liostenogaster flavolineata. Lineage (NCBI taxonomy): Eukaryota > Metazoa > Arthropoda > Insecta > Hymenoptera > Vespidae > Liostenogaster > Liostenogaster flavolineata. The sequence goes on along the minus strand of JAITYT010000941.1, from coordinate 759,848 downwards.
TCGATGAAAATATCGATGTGATATGCGCTTTTCACGTTGCTCGGGTGCAAAGCGCAGTAGATGACGCTACGAACGGACGAATTTAGGGAAACCTCTTTACGAAAGACACGAAGTGTCTTCGAGTGGATCAATTCTAACTCGTCGTATTTTTGTCGGATTTGGGCTCGCCTTTAATAAGTCGCCTTCTTGCGTGTATTTAAACAGGATCGTTTATAAACATAATTCAGCTCACGAAATTTCTGGCCTTGGAATCGCCCTTTTCAACAAGCTCTTTTCGAGTTGTTAAACGAGTCCATTTACATATGAACGTAATTCCAGTGATACTGAAAATTCCTCTTGAATTTTGAAAATCTAGTTTCTAGCCAATTTCCAGGTCCCTCGAAGTTTAGATACGAGTAAACGTGCGTGTATTTATGTAAAGTCTGTGTCTTAGGACTCCGATCACGAGTACAAATGAACGAAAAGAAGCCACGAGGAAAGGACGTATTTTGGTATTCCACGTTTTCATCGCAACGATAACACGATTGGACACTTTCCACCGAGTCGCAACCATTAGACCGAAGCTCGGTGAGCGAGGCGCCATTTTTCGAAATTTTCTACCGGCTAATTTAACATCAGCGTCTTTTTACTCGAGAATATTCGTGGAAGCTCGTCTGATTTTTCGTAAGACACCCGCGCAATACCCTTTATTTCCTCGGAGAAAATCCTAACTTTGGCTCCTTCCTTTTGTGTTTTCCTCTTTCCTTCGTTCCTTCCTTTATCGAGATTTTTCCTTTTCGCTTTTTCACGCGTGCTCGCCCCTCGATTCTTCGCGAGACGCTGCACGAGAAAGGCTGACTGGGATCGCGCAGCTCCACTGACGTACAAAAATAATCCTCGCGCTTCGAGAGAGCGACGCTCGCCTCCGCGATGGCAAGAACGCGACGCTTCGCGATACTGCGAGAAAAAACGCGACGGTAAGTCAATCGCGTGATCTCGCAACCTCGCAACTTTCCAAATTGCATCAGTTCCTCCAGTTCTTTACGTCGTGTAAAAATAGTCGCTCGACTCTTTCTCGCTTCTCGATAGTCGATCGAAATTTTTTACACTCTAAAATTCTTCGATTTCTTCGTGAGAGTAAAAGGCTTACGCGACGAATAATAGCATTTTTTTTCAATGTACCTCGCGTTTCGTTCATCAGCTCGTCGCGTAAAAATAGTCGCTCGATTATTTTCTGCTTCTTGATAGTCGATCGAAATTTGTCGCACTTTGATACACGACGAATAAAAGTGTTTTTTTTTTCAATGTACCTCGTGTTTTGTTCAACAGTTTGTCGCGTGAAAATAGTCTCTCGACTCTTTTTTGCTTCTCGATAGTCGATCGAAATTTCGTGCGCTCTAAAATTCTTCGATTTTCCCGTAACAGAAAGAAGGATACGCGACGAACGAATAAATCGATTGGTCGTACATCGAAGTTCTTGGAATTTTTTTTTCGTAAAAAGAAGGATACCCGACGAACAATGGGCGTTTCCACCCACGTAGCTCGGGTCACGCGACTCGGAGCCAAGAGAAGCTAAAAAGAGGCGAGAGGAAACGCGAAAGAAGAAAGGAGGAGGTTCGCGAGCTCGATACGATCCCGGCTCGCGATATTATCGTCTCTCGCCAGGATTGTCTTTGAATCGAGCGCGTGGACGACGACCTTATTGCGTCCAGACTCTCGGATTATCTCGCGAATGGCTTATGCAAATAGAAGTTTGTTCGACACGGTTGAATCTCCCTCGAATTCTCGTATAATGGCGACGAGGCGAGGAAGGAAGGCAAAGAAGGTCGAAATCAGCAGCGCGCTACCAACGAAATGGAAGAAGGAACGAACGCCTGTGGAGGAAGGTGAATGGGGATAAAGAGGTAGAGGGCGGCGGTGGAGGACGAGGACGAAGAAAAATAAACACCTGGGTCAGGCGGAGAGAAGGAAGAACGACCTGGATAACGTCGAGCCGAACGGTGCGTCAAGGGATGCACGGAGGGAGAAGAAGAAGAAGAAGAAGAAGAAGAAGAAGGTAGCGGAGGCGACGGAGTAGGAGAGAGAGAGAGAGAGAGAAAATTCACAGTCAGCCGGTAATTTTTTTCTCCCGCTTCGAAGGAGCCGCGACTCTTTCACCCGGTGCATTTCCTTTCGAGTGCAACGTCACGCGAGATGTTC
>JAITYT010000941.1:734997-745466 GCA_025433975.1 Liostenogaster flavolineata | reverse complement strand
AAAAAAAAAGATTTAATTCTTCCCGTGGCGATACCTCGATGAAGCTCGATATCACGTACGATCCCCTTCTCGACTTTGTCTCGATAGAAAATCTTCTTTAGCCAATGTCGATACGTTATGTACACGTGTGCATATCCGCACGTACATATATGTGCATAGACGTATTTCATCGACGTACGTGTACGTGCACATCGATGCGTAAGATCGTTGGAGCTTTCGGTGAGTCGAAGAATAAATTTATATTTAACAACCTCGGCCATCTGCACCTGCTTCGATGTTGATATACGAAACTGGGTTCAGAGTGCCGCTCTGTTCTCCTCCTCCTCCTCCTCCTCCTCTTCTTCTTCTTCTTCTTCTCCTCCTTCTTTCTCCGATTTTTCTTCTCAACTTCTATCTCTTTCACTCCATCTTTACCTTCCTTCTAAAATATTCGAAGGGTCAAACTGTACGAACGATTAAATATCGATCGTTTTATTCTTACGTCGTCGTACGCCGCGACTACAAAGATAGTTCGATAATTCAATCGAACGATGAAAGCCCAGTCTGTACGTATATATCGTCTGTCTTTCTCCTCTTCTTACGTCACCTTCCTCTTTATTACCTTTATGCCAGCCATTTACCGTATCCGCGAATGATATAATTAAATGGATCAGTAAATTGGTTTGGCTCGTCGTCTCTCCGTGCGAATGCGCGGCCAATGCTCGCGGCTGACCCAGTTCGATCGACCAATGAGGGCGGTAATAACGAAAATTATTGTTATTATCGATTGTAATTATACGATAATTATATCGATATTATCGCCGTCGTTCTTTCAGAAGTCCAATAAGGATGCGACGGATTTCGAAATCGAAAGACGCTTCTTCTGCGCCCAGTTCTTCCCTCCGTTCTCTTCCTCCTCCCGCCATCGTATTTCTCATCGTAACAATACGATTTATCCACTCCTTCTCTATTTCAATATTTTTCCACTCGATCCGCTCTGTCGCGCGCATCCTCCTCCTCCTCTTTTCTCTTCTCCAGTCGTCCTTTCTTTTACCCTTTTAACTTTTGTAACATAATCGCAATCCGCTTTGTTAAAAGCGTCGCTCGTTACCACTCTAACGTTGTTTCATCGTCCATTCAATTTTTTTCTCCTCCTTTTCTTTCTCGCCCTCTCTCTCTCTCTCTCTCTCTCTCTCTCCCATTAAGCTACCATTTTCTTTTTCTACGGACACGCGCTTCAACTTTCGCCTCGACGCGGGCTCGTTTTGCCTCCTCGAGTTCTCCACCCTTTGCTCTCGCACGCCTCGCGCGTCACGTGCCACGCCAACAAACTCGCGATAAATTCTCCCGGAGCAAATCGAAAGAGAAAACGCGCGAACGTCGAGCCACAGAATTTTACGACCTTCTCCTCCTACGATAGAGTCGATAATATCGCCGTGAGAATACCTTTACGACGCGTAAAACGCGACGGTTAACTCGTACCTGAACGCGTGCTCCTCCTCTTCCTTGGACGCCTAACTTTTAACATTCGCCAGTTTCCCTCTGTTTCCCGCTCTTTCGATTCGTCCTTGTCCAATCCGTCGTGCTTTCTCGCAGTCCTTTTACATCGTCCTTTCGTACTCCAGTCGAGTCGGTCGCTTCTTTTCTCCCCTCTTTCCGCGCGATCGACGAATCGTTCTACGTACGACTTCCTCCCACTTTCTCGTCTCGAACAGGCCGTTCCTCATCCTGACACCGTCTCATCGCTCCTTGCGCCTCGACGTGCCCGATTTTCCCACCTTCGGTACGAATTCTCCCGTCTACGAGGCGAGTACTCGATCTTTGTAAAAATAGGATACGGCGCTTGCGCGCGTTATCGTGTACCACTCAGTTCGCCAAGTCGCGTCTCAGCTCGCACCACTGCTTTTCGTTATAATCGACTCGATATACGCGCGCAATTTGATTCTGTAAATGGCAAGTCGAAAGACTGTCGGCAAACGCGATTGCCGATGTCTCTCGGCCAATTTTGAGCTAATCCCAATTTCCGTGACATCGGCAGGAGGAACTTAGTCGTAAGACGTAAAATATTGGTGAGTCGAAAACCCTTCGACACGTCGGGTAATATAAGTCGTAGTGCTAAAAAAGTTCTTTTAAAATATAAAAAAACAATCGTGTCGATCTTGATCGATCGGCTCAATACTTTTTCGATTGCCCGATATAGGATCGATATCGAGTGCAAGCTACGAACCATGCTCGATGTATCGAGAAATCTGTTGCGTTCGAAACCATTCTACAAACTCTACGAGTTGGGGATCGTCTAGGAATTATCAAACTTTATTACTTCGCGCCTGATATTCTAACATTTAAAGTCAAAGCTATCTCGTAAGGCGAAGAAGAGGTTGTTAGAGTCCCAATCGTCGAACGTAAAGACTCGGGCGCCTCTTGTGATCGATCAGCTGAGAACCAACCAGCTAGATCGAACAGACAACTCGGTGCGTTTCTCCGATTTCGTGTACTCGACAGTCGCACACCTATAGACTCGAAAACGTCGTTTAGCGTGGAAACAGCCGAGGGGGGAGAAATGGGCGTGGCGTGACGCGTGACGTCCGTGGAGAACGTCGAGCAGAAATAGAAAAGATCCTGAATATTCCGTACTAATTATTTCCTCCGTATCGCCGTAACGTTTCGATCGTTAACTGTAGCCTTTTCATTTCTTTTTTTTTGGAGGCTTCTTCCTCTTCCCGTTTTGTCGTTCCTCCGCTTCCTCGTCTTTTATTCTTGCTTCCTCGCCTCTTGCTCTTGCTTCTCCTCCTCCTCCTCCTCCTCCTCCTCCTCCTGCAGCTTCTTCTTCTGCCCTCACCTTGGTGGCAGCAACGCGGACCGCTACGTCTTCGGTAGTTTCCTACGTTACCGGCGGCATTGTAACGACTTAATAGGGTCGACCGGGGAACTTCATTATTATCTCTGCATTACGTAATTCAATTGGGTGGAGTTCACTTTTGCTTGCGGTAGCATGCTTTCGCCTTGTCGTATTGTTTCAACTTGCTCGTGCTGTCGGTGACTACGACCATGGCATCGATGGATCGATGGACGTCGCGAACGAACGCATCGATCAACGAACGGACGAGTTCGTTTTCGTAACCCCAGCGCATCGACGTCCGCCATCTTGAAAGCATCGAGGTTCGTCTTCAACATGGAACTTCACGAATCTGTCGGATCGAGTAAAAAGTAATTTTGTAAAATTGCCGAGTCAATGGTTCCTCGATCAGATTCGATCGAGGTCGAAGCTGCCGTTCTTTTTTTTTCACGGAAATAAACGAATACGAGATCGAAGATCAAGATGGAGAAATTTCTCGTCTTTGTTCCTCCATCATTTCGCTCAATTTTGATCAACCGTAACCCACCGAATTCGTCTTCCTTGTCGAGTTCCCAACACGTACGCGTGAATATTGAGAAAGTAAGGCGGGGTCGCGCGATATTACGCCACGGATTAAAAACTTTTTCGATATTCCAGGCACGAACGGCGAAATACGAAAGTGAGTGTACGCGAAAATGCATTTCCACGCGAACGAATGGCGTCAGTTTCGCCAAAGACTCCTTTCCAAATCGTCACGTCGATGCGAGTTTCTTTGTCTTCGCGTAATAATAAACGTCGATGGCGTAACGTTCCGAAGAAATTTCTATCCTTTTTTTTTTCGTGTTTCCTACGTCGACGTTCTACGCACGATTTTCCACGGTATCGAAAAGAAGCAACGTGTCGTCAGTGGAAGCTAAAAAAAAAATGGCTGAAAATAATTTTCTTCGACAAAGGTGCCGCGTATCTCCCCGATTCGTTTTTGTCGTTATCTTTCCTCGTTCGCTCTCCGTATCTAGTTTATTACTTTTTTTTTTTGCGTAGCTTCGTGAAACAGCACGCGACGCTCCAACGACGAATTTTCCGCGCGGTCATTCAGGCGAACCTAACCTCGAATACGGACGATTGATCTCGCTGGAGTCTGATACGATGACAAACCTTCGTTTTTCCTATTAATTACAATACGTGTAATTAAAGGAGTAACTTCGTCGCGCGCACGTTTTCCACCATCAAGATTCCTGCAAAAAGCTGCAAGCGTAAAGTCGACTCCGCGCCAGTTCGCCCCTGCCTCTCGTCGATCCTCTTTTTGCCTCCGACTTTGCGTCCCGAATCCGTGCTAATGATAATCGAAATTCTGGCGCGAAGAACGTTTAAAAGCGCAAATGTAATTTTAATCCTGGCGTTTCAAATCGAGCATCATTTTCAATTATTTTTCTTGCTTTACGATATTCCATAGACACTTCTGACACTCGCGTATGCCAATTTACGGAAGCTGGAAGTTTGTAACGTTGAAAATTGTTTGTAATTTAAACGTTATTCGGTAATGCGAATTTTCCAGATTTTCTGCCTTCCACGAAAATACGATCCACGTGGTGGGATAGAAAAGTCAATGCTCCAACCAACGATGAACTCTCTCCACTATCGAGCCACTGCCATCGCGCAGTCTGATCGATTTGCAAAATTCGCGACGCCGAAAAACAGAACGATCGACGAGTTTAAATTGTCCAAATATCCAAGGGAAGAAATCAGCCGAGAGAAAGCTAATCAAGATGATCACGATGCAAACGGTTGGAATGCGTAGACGTGGACAGTTAGGTGGTATCGCGCAATGAAAATGCGGAAGTAAGCGACGAGAGCATTTCCCTTTAACGTCGCGTCGTTTCGTAGTGCAGCGCTCGTCGACGAGGCAATTACGATAACGCTGCGAATCTCGTATCGTCGTGATCTCGCGTTATCGGTATCACTGAAGCCGCCATCGTCCCGTGGAAAACTGAAACTTCACGGTCCCGATGGGTTCGACTGCCTCACCTTAGCCAACACGCAAACAGCCGAAAGAGAATCGATCGAAGTCGCGATTCTCGCGATAAGGAAAAAGTTCTGACGACGCGACGCCTTTTCTCTCCTTTCCTTCTCCGCGTCTCCGAATTTCCATTTACCACCGACAAAGGTACAGCGTTGTAAGAGCATTGGAACCTTCGCTGGGGTCTCGTGATTTGTTTCACATCGCGATGTAAAGCAAACAGCTGGCGGAGGCACGACGCGTGTGATACAACGATTTATCGGACGAATTTATCGGACTGGACGTAATTAGCTGGTTTTTAAGTCGGTAATTAATCCGTCCTCCGTCGTGCTTGCCCTCGTTTGTCACGTTGAAAGTGTGTCGCGCGAGGTCCGGATCGTTTCAGCCGTCGATTAAGATCGCCTGTGAGACAAAGATCGAAGCACGCCTAATTCGGTAGGTCGATTTTTCCGAGTGACTTCAATCGAAGGACTCGCGATGCTTTTACGTCGAATATTCGTCGTTTAACCTGTTAACTAGGTATGACGACATTTTGTGACGTATGACGAAAACAAAATCGGTAAGTTACAAACAATTCTCTTTTATTACTCGAGGCGTGATGGCATTGCTTATAACTACGAATTTCACAAAATTGTATCGCGTTAACAGGTTAAATAGTTCCACTTAATCCTAGAATTTCTCTTAAAAAGTTGTCCTCATTTTTTCTTTACCGATTCATCGCATTAAAATATCACCGTTAAAATAACTCTTAACCTCGAAGCGTTGCTTTCCGCCATTCTCGATGGCGTGGACCGAAAGAAAAAGATCGAAACCCCGTAAAGTCGATTGCATCACCGTCGTCCTAACGCCGACTATGCAGGAACGTTCACCATGTAAATCACGATAATGCCCACTTACTCTAAATCACGTAATACTACTTTTTACCCGTTATTCGCGATAAATCGTTCCGCCTCCTGGCACGATTTCTCCAGCACCCTTTCCTCTCGTGCTTTTATTGAAAACCGTTAAGACCATCGACGTAGGAACTCATCCGTCCTTTCTTTCCACGTGCGAAACTTTCGATCGCGTCTTCCCATCATCGGTGTTGAACCTAACAAGCCTCGTTCGTCTTGAAAATTGCGATAAATACGACAGATAGGAGACGAAGGAGAGTGCGAGAGAGACGGAGAATCGCGAGAAGAAATTTATCGAACGAATTACCGTACGGTTAGTCGGTTGCGCCCGACGATAAAGACGTAATATCCAGGCAGCATCGCCATTGTGTACCCTCCAAATTTACAAGTTTACGTACGTCGCTAGCGGGCTGGGCGAGTCCGCGCGTATAAATCGCTGCATCGTTGACACTTTCATCGAATAGACCCCATCCGCGCTTTGCTTAACCGAAAGGGTGACGAAATTGCTCGGTCTACGGAGCGCCGTCGCTGCGTCTGCTCTAACAACGACCTTGCGCTCGTACAAGAGCGTCTCTCTACGATTTTAAAAATCGCAACGAAGAGTCGCACACTCGTACGTTTTTAAACGCGCCTATGCGCCTTCTTATGCCTGCTCGATGAACAGGTGTGTGTGTCCGTGAACGCGATATGGACAGATTTGCACGTGTGTGGGTGGACACACCGGCTTGGCAACTAAGTTATCGCGGATTTTACCTAATAATCTTTCGGCAAAATCTGCAACCTAACAAAATGTCACGCGTGTAGGTGAGCACGCGATGTTGAAACGTGTACGTGACGTGACGTGACGTAACGTGAAACGTTCGTACGCGTCGCAGCTCGTTGATGAATTTCGAATTGAAGGTTTTAACGTGGACGCGTCTTTGCGATATTCCCTCTCGTGCCGTTGAAAAAATGTTCGACTTGGAAGGAATCGTTCCTCGACTCGCCGCGCTGAATCGTAAAAGAGGCGCGCGGCGGTTACTTGCGTATTCAAATCGCAAGAAAAGAAGGAGACGGCACGAAGTTTCGAGGCCGACTGGAAATCAAGTGGATTCGAATTTTCACCGCTTCCTTCTCGGTTGCTTTCTTCGGCAGATATCCTCGTCGATTCGAAACTCGTCTAGGTGACGTCCGTTCGGAAACGTCACGTCCCGACGATCCACCGAATCTAAACATAGAGGCCATTCGTAGCGTTCGAACAGCTCGTTCTAGTCGAAAGATTTTGTCTTTGTTTCTCTTATTTGAAATTAAGAAGATTTCGCCGATCCTAATTCGTCGTTATGCGGCAGTTGTTTAAATAATTAATATAACGACGTAAATAAAATGCGATTCCACGTGGAAAAGCTGAAAGCGAAGATGGCGTCTCTTTCGTTAGACGAGTGTCACGATTCTTATTGGACGTCGTTTCCGTTGAAATACGTTCTCCGACGTGTCACGTAAGGAACGCGCGATTTATCGATCGCTAACGGCGATTAAATGACTCGCAACGAAGGAAAAAGTTCGCAGGAAAGAGGAAGGAAAAGATCTATCGCTTTTTAATCGTCCGTAACTCGATTTATCCGAGTTTTCGAATTTCGATGTAAAGGACGACGTAGAAAGCTGAAAAAATCGAAAAGAAATGGCGAAAGCACGATGTAAATCGATATTAAAATATCGATGAGACTCGTCGAATCTAAATGGCGATTAAAATGGAATTTCCATGGAATCTCGCGGCGAATAAAATCAAAATCGTTGGAAAAGGAGCCGAGGTGCGAAAATTCGGCGCTAACGCGGATTAACGTTTTCTCTTCTAGGTTATAACTTCATCGGTGTAAAATGGTGGTTCGCGCGTCAGTGGCGTCGAACGTTAGAATTTCTACGTGAAACTTCTCCTTCTGCCGACTACCCTAGGTTCCTACGACAGCCTAAAATATCATTCGAGCTCACCTAACAAGAGATGTTAATTACAACGATACTTCCTTCCTCTAATCAAAATACCCTCGAGGATACGCGAGTGAACTTTGCACTGGGTCGACTTACCGATTCGCCTTGCCGCGCCTCGACTAAATATTACAAACGATAGGTGTATGCGCATCTGCATCGCGATGCATCGCGTACGAAGGAAATATTGCGCCCGAGGCGGAGGCGCCAATAAATACGTACGAGAAGAGGGGAGAGGGCAGGCGAGCAAAAACAAAGTCGAAAACGACGACGACAATCTCTTTTGTCAAATTATGACAAATAATTTTATGATATATTTTTATCTCGAGTCGATGGCGCGCGCGCGAATATCTTGCGTAACTTAGGCGCAAGCAATCAACCGATTAGTATCAAAACGAAGGTTGATACGCGCAAATACGACGTTACCTTTAGGTCTCCTTGATACGATTCGTGTCGCATCGAGGTTCGATTTTTCCTCTTTATTTTTGCAATTTTGTAGGGACGAACGAGTTGCCAAATATCCAGGAATAACGAAAAGAAAAGTTTAATCGGTATTAAATTATCGACGCGCGCATAAAAAATCACCGTTTAAAAGGGCAAGTGCCTGCGAAATTATCGAGCGTGTCGAGAGAGCAGAGACTATTTTGACGAGATTTCTAGCACTTCGTCTCGACAGAAACGCATTAAGAGTGATCGTATTAAGAAGTTTGTCGGTGATCAGAAGTTTCTCGTAAAGCGGTAGATTCGTGAAACGGAGGTAAATAAAATCGTTATGTGGATAGCGAAAAAGGGAAGATTCGGTTTTGTAGAGAGTAGGTCACAAAACGGAAAATATGCGCAACGTTATTTTTATCGGTTAAACAAATTTCTTAAATCAGAAATATTATATCGGTATATCTCGCGTTAATATTAATCTTTGACCGAAATGCGCGTCATTCGCTGCATTGGAAACCGTAGTCAGCTTTTTGTGTTATTAGCCGTGTGCTCGGTTGTTTGCCATATGCGAATAGTGCCGCTTTACTGGTGATTTCGCCATGAGCTAAATTAATTTCGTAATTTAACACAGACTTGCATTTGAATCGGAAGATACGAGATACGCTATGCGAGATACGATACACGGTTCCTTTTTAGTTCCACGCAAAATGAAAGGAGCTTAGCTATTTTTCAATTCAATATTTAGAATTCAAATTTACGATCGCGATTTGTAACGATTTCTGCGTACGATTTTGTCGTCTCCATGACGATTTTACTGGTTATGTTATTTTCTCTTTTTTATTTTAAAATAATTTGAGTTCATTGACAAGAAGTTCATTGAAAATTTACGTAGTCGCGTTTAGAAAAATAAGTGAAAAATTGTAAAACGTCTTGCGCGGTTGGATACACGGTAGGGAATTTTTAAAAATTCAAGAATACTACCACCGCACCGTGACACTCGTAATAAAGGCGAACAGAGAGCCTTTATCGCGAGAACGAAACGCCCGCATCATTTTTAGACGTATGGCGCTTAGGGAGTAAATCCGTGACGCTTCGTGGGCGAACGACGACGACGCCAAGTTTGGCGTTAATTTGATACGTACTTGCTCCGTGAAACTCGATGAAAGCGATACTTTCGGCCGCGTAACTTTTAGCCACTCTAATTTCGTTCCAGTGTTAAAATGCCAGTCGCGACCCTATTCGCAGCCAAGAGCAATCGTAATGATTTTCGGCTTTCCGATCGAATTCCCATTTCCCTGGAGACTCTGTACCTACAGCCACCACAATTTACCACGAGTAAACTCTCACTGACCTTTTCTCTCTCTGTCGCGCCACCGCGCCTAATATTTGAATCTCGCGGGCCTGGTCGTTTTTACTAACTCGAGAAGATATCCGAGGCAATCGTCGATTTCGATGAAATTTAAATACGACGTAGTCTCGTGAACGTATTTGATAAATATTCCTTCTTGTCTGTAAGTTTTTCGTGCGAATGGGGGGTGAAATACCGCGAGGCAGTTGTCGAAAGATCTGTTTTTGTCGTTAAGTGCTCGTTGCTGCTTCTAAAAAAAGTGCTGAAATAACCGGTGTTACTTCCGACTATTTCATTTTAACACGAACGCGTAATTTTAAACGTTATTTACGGATTTGATAATAATTTTTCATTCGACTTTCGTTAGCTATCAGGGTTAGTTTTAACCTCATTTTGGTTTACGTTAAACGTACGGCAACTAAATCGATCGAAACAGTTTAAGACGTTCAACGGTAAGTTTTTGAAGTAAGACCTCGTGAGACTTCTTAACCCTTTTAGTGCCAAATGCAAAACTGGTGCCTATTCGAAAGATACGGAACGCATAAACTGCCTAGACGCATTGAAAACACAATAAAAATATAGTTGCACATAAAAGTGCAGTTGAAACTTATCGATTATTATCAAAAACTCATATGTGTATGATAAATGCGACACGAACACGATATCGATGTATAAATTGCGACGTCTGTCAATGCGCCATGCTTTGTTTTAAAATACATCGCACAACATTACATTATAGTTTATATATAATTAAATATAGTTTGTGTATAGTTAGCAGGAGAGGCGACGACCGGTCGACAAGTCTTCGATGTTTCAGAAGTTCCATCCATAATCGCGCTTCGCTTCGCTACACTTCACTTTATTGCACTACACTACGCGACGCGACACGACACGACGCAAAACACGCGTCGGGATTACGAATATTATCTCACCGATGTTCACGCGTCGACGATCGGTTCCGAACTGACACTGCTTAGGTCGCTGTAAGACACCTTGGCCGAC
>JAITYT010000941.1:712385-734910 GCA_025433975.1 Liostenogaster flavolineata | reverse complement strand
AAAAAGGAAAACGTCGTATTTCGAGAAATTGTTATTGTTGTCATTCTGATAGTAAATCAATTATAAAAATTCCCGTGAAAACCCATCTCGTTTCGCTTTATCTTTGTTATTAAAAAGCACTTATACGAACAAAAAATGGCCTCCGACGACCAAGTTCTCACGGTTAACGTTTCTACTTCGAAATGACAAAAAATATTTATCGTCGTCGACACAACATACGTAGAACATGTAGAACGTCAAATGAGTTATGTCGTCCTTCGCGTTTCTCGAAACTTTTTCAAATGGCGATATATCGTCGTCTGGTACTAAAAAGGTTAAAAGCTTCAACGTTCGTTTAGTCCTTCGATACTGTTTGCAAATATAAAAACACCTATGAAAATTCATATCGTTTCATTTTATTTTTGTTAATAAAAAGCACTTATACGAACAAAAGATGGCACCTGGAAACTGAGATTTCACGATTAAAGTTTCTATTTTAAAATGATAAAAAATATGGCGGAGGACACTGGTGCCCGCCGCGCTTTACTCATCGAAATTTTCTTTAGAGACCGAAAAGATGGATTACTCTCGAGACTCTGAGCGCCGTCGTTTCGCGAGTTACCGCATCTTCGTGGCAAAGGAGAAAGCACGTATTTACAAAGTAACGCCCGGCCTGAGGTAAATTCTCAGCGTGGATTTCGTTAACGGTCGCATTGTCGGGCGACCTCAGTCGTAACGTTAACCGACAGCTCGCACGCAACTGCAAACCCAATGACTTTCGCATTTACGATCAGGATACCCCGAAGGACTCGTGCCGAACCGTGCATTGGATTACGTAAAACGGAACGTTGAGAGCGTAAATTTGCATCGCCCGTATCTTACGCCTATCTCGAGCGTATCTTGCGTGTTTTTGAGAAGCCAATCGATGCCTTTCCGTCCGCTTTTTCGTGGAAAAAATCTGCGTGCCTGTGCCACGCATCGACTCGCACTTTAGCACGGATAATAAGACCGACCGATCACGAACGAAGAATTCGTTACGTTCAAACCAATCGTCTCTGTCACTTCGACCCATTCTCTGCGGAAACAGCGAGAATTTTTTAGTAGTAGTCACTCCTATCGGGTCCCTAACGCGTCATGTGCGCTTTTCTAGCGCTGTTGTTAGACCCACGATTAAGGATTTAAGGTTCTATAACGGAGCAAGTCAAGTGGAGCCTCATTGAGACACGACGGTTCGTTCGATTTGTATATTAGTGTGAAATATGTTATCTCGTTATCGGGCTCGTAAAACGAATCTCACGAGAAACGGAGAATGAGAGAGGAAACAAGACAAGACTCACCACAGACACTGATTTTTTAACGCGACTTCACCCTCCCGATTCTTCCCCGAAACTATCACATATTTCCGAATACGAGCGATTTTTACATCGACACGACGAAAGTTGCGAATCGAGAGGGTGGGAAGAAATTGTAAAATAAATAGAGAAAAATTTAGAGAAAAGGGGGGGGGGAGGGCGGAATCGGTACAGGGCAAATTTCGTTCGTCCTCGTTATACTCGTTCGCTCGGTAGAAAAATATTGGCGGTCGTTCCTTCCCATTTTCAGCGTTGAATCGCTTTTGCGAGAAGTTTTAACGGTTCCCGTTGAATACGTAGTCGCGCGAAAAGCGACGAATTTACATAAATCTCGGATGTTCTTGGTTCGTCGCGTAACCGCGGCGTTCGTTCGATGGAGCGCGCGTGCGCCCCTTTCCGCGTAATTAATCACCGCGATCTTTAACCGCCAGATGAAAGCACCCTCCCGGCATTCGTGAGGAAGTCCGCGTTAAACTGGCTCGAGACGCGTTCCTGATACTCGTCGAGCCGCGATAAATCACGCCGATTTTTATCCTCCAGCTCTCCCTCCTCCCTCATCCGTGCAATCCTTTCGAGTTTAAACTGTTGAACCTCGCGAAAGGACTGCGTGCATTTGTCACTCCCGGGATCGAGTGCGCCCTCGTACCTATGCAAAAGAAGGGTGGGGGAAGACGGCACAAACGGGATCCTAAGCGGTCGAGTCGTTTCGATGGAGCCAGGGATGGCAAAACCTCTCCAGCTTGGATACACGTGTATCCGTGCGAGCCGGTATAATCGATCACGGTGATCCATGTAAAAAGGAGTACAGGCGGTATCCGCGCCATCGGTCTTGAAGTGTCAAACGAGAATTAATAGCGGTGAGTAATGTACAATGTAGCTACTCGCGTGCGCGAATCGATGAATAAAGATGAGCGGCGAATCGTTTCGTCGCTGCTTCGGACAAAAAGCGAGGGAAAAGAGGCGAAGAAGAGGAATAGGAAAGAAGGAGATAAAAGGAAGAAGTTAGAAAGAGATAGAGACAGAGAGGCAAGGCAAGAGAGATCAAGACGGAAAGAGGAAAAGGTGACTAGGGAAGAAAGGAAAAGAAAAGAAATTAATAATCGAAAAATGTTTCCCCGAGGGGCTTTTTGAAATTCTAATTTCCCTGAAAGCATTCGAGTTAGCAGCCTTTCAATTTTTTTTCATCTTCCCTCTCTCTCCTGTCCTTCACTCGCCTCATTTTCTCTCTCTGTTCCTTTCCTAACGTCTCTCTCCCTCCTCCTTCTCTTACTCATTGCTCTCCCTCCCCCCGCACTTCCTTTTCTTCCTTCTCCTCCGTCTCGTCGCAATGACGCGAATAACCGCCTTTGACGACGGAACGAGACGTCGACGTAAAATTAAAGCGCCGGTCGATCTTTTTCGAAGTTCCAATTTCGTTAAGGCGCCTGCCGAGCGTCTGGCGGCTGCTCACCGATCAATTAAGCCAAACCGGAAGCCGCCGTTCGTTGCTGCTGCTTCTACGCTCCTTCTCGACCTTCTCCGCGCTACGTCCTTTATCCATCCCTCCTGCGCTTTGCCTCCTTTTGGAAAAAGAAGCGAGCTAACGCGCGAAAGGACATTTTCGAGATCCTCCGCGCGGATATTCCACGTAGTCGATTCCACCTCGATCGTGGATTTTTCGTCGCTGGCAATGAAGTCGTTTAAAAATTGATGACGCGAACTCCGGACTGGAAGGAAGATTCATCGATTTTTCGAAGGTAGAAACAGCCGGACTAAGAGTAAGATAAATCGAAAAGGGGAAAGAACGTTTCTCCAGTTTCGAACCGAACGCGGAGAAGTTCGATAAATTCGTTAAATAAAGAAAGGCAACATCGATGACCAGTTAAGGGAACCGACGTGATAAGTCAACATCGGGAGTAACGGTGGAAAAGGAAGAAAGGGCAAAGATAAGAGGAAATATCGCATCGAGGACAAGTTCGAACGAGAATTGTCTCGTGCTTATTGAAGCACAATAAGCAAATTGCTCGTTGCTCGTTCCGCTTCGTCCCTTTTATACCCTGAATTAGAGCGCAAAGGGTCGAAAGGTGGATCGATCGACGTCGAAGATCTCTTTCGATTTTCATTTTGATCTCGTTTTAGAAATCGACGCGTTCGACACCGAGATATCAGGAATGCGTCGCAAAGAGAATTTCGTTCCTATCGCGATCGAGTGAATTTCTCGTCTCAGCCTCGACCTGGAAATCATGTTTCGCGTTACTTCCTTTGTTCGCGTTTCCTGATTCTTGAAGGAAGACCTGCGAGGGTCGCTGGAGGGAACCAAGAAAAGCAGAAGGGCGAATTGGCGGTGCGCGAGGACAATCTTGTTCGGATTATCAGCAAACGGCTCTTGCTTTTTTCCCTTTACGCTTTACGCGAGCGAAATCTTTCTCTCGCTTCTTTCCTTTTTCCTCTTTTTCGCCCCTTAGAATGAGAGAAAATCCCGAAAATTGGGTAAAAAGATCCAACTGAAATCGAAGGACAGATCGAAGATTCTCGATGACTTCATCTCAAATGATTCGCGTTTCTTTTTCTTTTTTTTTTTTTCATCGGACGCGAGGGACCAATCCACTTTGTATCCGCCTTATCAACTCGATACAAACTTTGCGTCGTTTCACCGTCAACGAGAGGCCATTGCGCGTCTTTGGGAAGTCGGAGAATGCTGGGAACTTTGGCAATGGGATGTCACGATGCTTTTTGGCAGGATCGTGTTTTTAAACTCCTCGCGGTAGAATCTTACGTTCTCTCCCCCTTTTGGCAACGAATGGTCGGCGCTGCTAAGATAATCGGCCCTTTCGAATGAAACTTCTCCACCGATTTGACACGTCGAATTACGAGGCACCACCTATGGGAAAGATTAAAAGGTGGGATAAAAGGTAAATGGAAGGAGAAAGCGACAGGTCGAAAGGAGCGTTAAAGAGGATAAAGGTTAAGCAGAATTTACGGGATTCTTTCCGGGATAGAAATATATTAGCGTGTTGCGTTTCGTACGGCTACGTGGACGCTTTGACGTCACCTTCGCACCTTCCAACTCGGACGTTGAATTATGGAAGAAGCTGCCGCGCTATCGATCGTTGAAATTATTTTACTCGACTGTTGCTATCGTTTTTCCGGGTTTTCCGTCAGTCCGACTAGCCAATTCCTCTACTACTAGCTTCTTCGAACGATGAAAGGATTACGCGATAGAAGTTTATCACGTGGGTGGCAGAGAGTAAAGGAAAAAAGATGGAAGAGATTGGAAACTGCGATAAATCGATTCGTCCCATAAACTCCGTCCTTACTCGAATATTGCGTTCCACCTTTGTCCTATTCCTTTCTTTTAAACGTTCGAAACCGGACACGACGAATAAACTCGCCCTGTCTCCAATTAATTTTATCGCGATCGATGATAATTTCTATTAGACGATCGAACGATCGATCGAAGTGAGAACGTTACCTACGCAAAAATAATTTTGCGACAAGGATCTCGTGGAAGTTCCGGTTAACGGGTTAATTCAGTCTTCAACTTGTTTAATTTTAGCGAAATAAATGGTTGAACTGCTGCCTTTAACGCGTTTCTTTCTCCACTTTTGTGCAGCCTTTCGAAGCGAAAAGAACCTCGAGAGCGTACTTTCGCGAACTACGCCTCGTTCCTTAACATCGACAACTTTCGAAAAACTTTAAAATCGCGAAGGTGAAAATTATCAAACATCGAACAACCAATTATCTCATACGAATTACGCGAGACCATCGGTAACAAGATCATCGGTATCGACAGACGTTTCGAAACGCCTTTGCCAACGTCGCAACTGGCGAGTAATAACGAAAAAAAAAAGAAAAAGAAACTAATGAAATACTATCGACTTTACCGGTGAACGATGCACCGCGTGTTTTGTTAAAAATTTACGTAACTTCTGGACGTGACGTCCCCCCTTGCTTTATTTTTTTCTATCTATCGTTCTCCGTCACTCTGTCCATTCGTCCGCCATTCGTTCGTTCGTTCGCTCGTTCTTTCTTTCTTTCTTTCTCTTCCTTTCGTGGCAATGGGATTTGGTTCGGTCACGCGTCAGCCGTTATTCATAGACCGGAATAATATCAATCTCGAACGGAACACGTCGAGGGCGTTTACAATTTCGATTCGCCGCGTCTGCGTAACTTTCGTCTTTCCCCGTAAAATTTAGAATCGCGATAGTCGTCGCTTCGACTCCACGAGTTTTCCTTAATGTTCTCGAACTCGAGACGATTTGTCACGGTTCACCGGTGTTCTTGAAGATTTCTCCCGCGATAAGATATTCATCAACGCGACTCCGTATCGCGAATTCGAAGATCGACCCCAACTATCGGCTAGGTGTTAATCGTATATCGCCTTCTTGGACAACTTCGTCCTAACAACGCACGGAATTTATCATCCGTTGTCTTAGCTTGTCCGGATACTTCGGTGCTCGCCGGTCGACTGCTTGGCAAAACACGATGATCAGCCATTGTACGTGCCTGTGCCTCCGAGTTGGTCCCTAAATCGACTGCAGATGTTTCGACTAGCTCGACCAGACCTAGTCGAAGCAAGTAACGCGGACAGGTTGCTCCGTTCGACACTGGATCATCGACGGAATGAGGTAGTGACAACGAGAGTCCTGGTAATTATCAGCCACGTTACTTTCATTTCCCGATTTTTTTTCTCCAACCAACGAGAATTTCCTTTTAGTCGCCTGTTAAGCGAACGAAGAACTCACCGAACTTCGAACGAGCTTATTATCACTACGGTAGTTGTTATTAGTACTTATTTTTAACGACTCGAAAAGCCGATCGCCATTCTGCAGATAACGTGGAAAAATTATTGCCGTACGTTGAAATTTTGAGTCGTTGGTTTTTTTAATCGATCTTTACAAATTTGTTCTCTAACACTGAATTTACCCGACGACCGATCGAATGATCGTTCGTAAAGCTTGCTTAGAATTTCCTGCGTGAGAAAAAGAAAATAAATTCGTATTGTCAAATCGTAAAAATCTTTTCAGTCGTTGCACAATTACATACCAAATTGTCAGATCCTTAAATCAGTCATAGTAAGAATAGGTACACACGAAACGTCGATAGGTCGAACGTTAAGCGATTAAAGCGAATTATTTTAATAAATTCTGACGATTGGGTTGGATCGATCGATCGATCGTAATCGACGTCTTTTCTCATTCCGTATCTTTTTCATTCGTTGATTTTATCATCCTAATTTTCGGACAGGATCAGCGCTCGATATCGAGTAGCTAAAAGATTCTCGCGTTTTATACGATTCCAAGGAGGAACCTCGAGATTCGAGATACGTCGGTTGGCATCTGCCGACCCTCGCTCCGTTCCTTGGAAACCCTTCGTAACTTCGATTGGAGGTAGGGCTTGGCGGGAAACGATTTCACGAAAACCGTGGGAAAAGATAGGCTTATCCGAACTTACCCTTTCGTCGACCTACAATTTTCACCCTCGATCGCAAAACTCGTATCGTCCAATTGGAAATATTTACGACGTTAAAAAAGCCATCAATATTAACTCGAAGTATTGCCTGGTGACACGTCGCATTTATTCGTTACCCTTCATACTTTCCTCGTTGATTCACAGACGCGTTACACGCGATTAATTCGTCATAATAAATATTTACTTAGTGGGAATGGTAAGTAAGTTATTAATATGCGTCGATTACGAGATCATTCGTTACTATTTAATCGGTAAATTACATAGACGAAGAACGATCGTTATCACTTTCATGAAATTTCTGATGAATTTAAATACCAATGAATCGACGATGAACTTCGATGATTCTACGAACGACGATATTTATTAATACTAATTCGATATTTCATTATTTCAATTTTCTATTACGCTGTCGGAAACGCCAGCTTTTTTATCTTCTATCTCTTCCTCTTCTCTTTAAAATGTCACACCGGCAAATTGGACGTATCGAAAAATATTTAAAAAATGCGATATCCCGCTTTCGGACAGTGCGTAAGCGTGCGACGCTCGCTTAATTATCGACTAAAGTACAAAAGAAATTACGAGGCATTTTATTATAAAACATTTAATAATGAAACGTTTAATTATCGAACGTTGAATTATCGAGGCAAAATATAAAAGAAAAAATCGGCAGTGTCAAAGTAAATAGAGCCGATCGAATTAATTGATTAATTTACGAAGCGTGGTTAGACGAAATACGCTGCCGGAGAGGGATTTAAAATTCGACTGAAAAACACGAACGAAATTTCCCTTTCAACGGTAATCAGACTGGAATGCGATATCGTTCGCGTACTTCTGCTTTCTCTTATTTCTACCGCCATTCGAAAAAGCAGATAAACTTTCCCCGATGGAAGCCACGCATCTCCGTAAATACGGAAACCTGTTACGTACTCGCACTGTCATAAAGCACCTCGACGATCGTCGACGCAACGATAGGAAAATGGCCGACTTTTTCATTCCATCGATAACAGACACGAGTTTTTGGAAAATATTTCGAAAAGACGTTTGATACTCCGACAAAAAACGTCTCTCTACGGTCTGTCGACTCGCCACTGTCTGCGTCGAGGTACCGCCGTTCATTGTTCGCCAGTGTTCGTGCCAATTAAGGAAAGAACGCGCGTCGTCGTCGTCGTCGTCGTCGTCGTTTCGATGAAAAGTTGGCCGTTTTGCCTCGAGCTTTCCTGCAACTCGATATACGACGACCGTGGCGCACAATGTCCGTAGGTATGCGTTTCTTGCGCACGAGACTCTCTTTCTCATTCTACCCCGTCACGGCCCGTTTTCACCCCTTTCGCCTTTTTCACCCTCGGCGGTCAGCGCTATACAAAGTGTCGCGCGCGCGCGCATCAAGTTAAAAACTCGAACTTCCAGGCGGCAGGAGGAAAGGCAGAGGGGAACGACGGTGTAAAATGGATCGAGATAAAAGGAGGAAGGTAAGAGGAGCGTCGGAAAGAAAAGAAAATATTTCGTATACCGGATAAAGTCTTCCGCGTACAAATTTTTCGTCGAGGAAAAGAAAAAGAAAGGAAACCAGAGAGAAGATAAGAAAATCTGTCGATCGGTATAAGCTCTTTAAGTACGAAGTTGAAGCGAGAAAGGGAAAAAGTCTGGGAGGAAAAAAGAAGGGAGCGAGCGGCGAGTTTAAAGAAATAAAAAAAAAAAAGAAGAAAAATAATACGTCGCTCGTATCCTCGTTTAGAAAAATAAATACAAGCTTGGAGGAACTCGTCGAGCGTCCTTGCTTATTTAATCGCTCGATCGTTCCTTCGAATTTCGACGTAAGCGAAATCACTCTAGTGCACGAGCTTACGCTTCGCTCGTTCCGACGCTTTGCGGATTCGTCGGGAAGCGGAATATCGAGCGAACGGAGGCTCGAGCTCGAAGGAACTCCAGAAACGAAGTTCCTCTGAAAATTCTCTCGAAGATTCGTTTCGCTTTGATTATCGCCGATAATTCTAAGGCGCGCGCGATCGGATCTTTTACGAATCGAAGCGAGTTTTCGAGCAATCGGTTTGAGCAAGCAAGGTGGCAATGAATGAGCGAATACACGAAGGAACAAACAAATAAATGTGAGAACGCACTTCGCGTCATGTTTAAATTGTAAGAATCCCAAAGTCGTGCTGAATTGGATAGTTTAGTGGACTAGAGTATCGCACGTGAAACGTGAAAACCAAAGTTCGGTGTTTTATCTATATAAATGGACGAACGAGTGAACGAAGGAATGAACAGGGGTCCTAACCTGGAACCAATGAACATTTAATGAAAATCAGAAAAAAAAAATTGCCTGTCCGACGAGCCACGTGACCGTTGCGATGATTTACGCGCGCGAAACGAAGTACCAAAGAAATTCGATGAAAATTAAACGAACCGCGAGTGAGGTCCAAAGGCGAGACGAATGACGAAGCGACCGGAGTTCGGTGAGCCAGAGGTCAGCTTTTCACGAAATGTCCTCGTCGCTCGACTCTACGGTCGCGACAAGAGCGAAAACTAACCCTGGATCGAGAGAAATTTGTACTGCCATAACCGAGGAGCGACCAGAGGGGGGAGAGGGTCCTTAAACGTTCCCAACGACGACAGGGATGTAAAAGAAGGCACGGAAAGGAGGTCGGACAAGCGACAGAATTTTCTTCGTCCAGATTTACGAGCTTTACCCTTCGACCCCTGACTTCATTCTTCCTCTCTTATCCTAAACTCCGCTCCGTACACTCGCTTCCTTCTTTTTTTCTCTTCCAATGCGACTTCGGACCGAGCCATAATTCAGTACGCGATACTTTCTCGAGTTGTCACAAGGGAGTCGTCGCGGACTCTTACGCAGCCTAGCGCGGAGACTACAAATATGGCTGGAACTCTCGGACGCGCGTCGTTATTCATCCGACTCGCCTCGGCGAAAGATCTAATTTCGATGAGGCTCCGACGACGTCCTCCGCTCTCCAGCAGATGGACGCAGGCACCGCTCGTGGGAGAGTCCAGCCACGAGGAATCGCGTCATTCGATCCAGACTGCTCGAATCGAGCGTTAACGTGGTCGTACGCTCCGACGAATTTATCGATCCCGAAGCAGTGCGTGATTTATCGTCGCGATGTAACAAAACAAGACGAAACCCGGGGGGGTCGGAGCGAATGGGAGGGCGAAAGGGGGACGAGGAGAGGGAGAGTCGCTAGGTGTCACCATAATAACTTCTTACGAATTGATGTACGATACCGCGGCGTTCTCATCGATCTCCAAGTGTCAAGATGCTTCTTCCTGTCGGACGATGGCGTGGAGGACATCGACGTAGTCGCGAGGAGGATGCCGTTGCATCGGCAAAATAGAATAAAACGGAGAATTCGTCGTGATTCGAATGGAGCGCCGGTGTGCGCGCGTGAGTGTGGCAAGAGTGACGAAACGGGTAAAATGATGGAAATGAGAGGCTCGAGGATGACAGAAGAGATAGATACGCGCGGTGGTGCGTTTAGGTAAAATGGAGAAGATGATGATACCGAGAGGAGAAAAGGGACAAGGAAGTGGGCGAATAATTAAGGGTGTAATTGGAATCGCGAGAGGAGGGAGGGAAAAATGATGTATATCGAGCGTGTAATGGATATGAACGGTGGTGGATTGATGTTAAATAAGGATGAGTGTCGCGAGGGGAAAAAGGGGGCGAGAAAATGCAACGAATATGAGGGAGAGAGAGAGAGAGGGGGGGGATATTGTCCCAGATACGATCGATGTTTCGACACACAGACACACGAACGTGTCCACGCAATGGTGATCGAATAACTGGCATTAGATAATAGTTATAACGAGATTCGAGCACAGCACGAGACGAAAATCGTATTAAAACCGTGCAATTTTCGATAGTACGTCGAATACGTCAGAAATGGCAGAAACGACGAAAATGACGAACAAGATGGCTCGCCGAACCAAATCATCGAACTTTCGACATCTTTTTCGAGCGATCGATCGATCCAAAAAAGGAATAAAATTATCAGTTCTTATCTTAGACACCGCCGATGTTCAATATTTTATTGAAAATCCGTCTGTGGAGTAACGTCGATTTATACGAATATATAAATGCTTCGATCAAAATTATATTGCACTTAAAACGAATGAAAATTGTCTTAAATGACTCGGAATTTATTATTTGCGTGTTACTGTCGCATTTAAAGTACGACGTTTGAAATCTCGCAAGCAAGCGAATCTCTGGAATAAATTGCAATTACCGGTCGACGGTCGAGTTAAATAATTAGAATGATAAGGATTAAATATTCGATGAAACGTCCCAGACGCATCAGAACCATCTTGCAAGACTCAGTTTGCATAAGTAATATCGTAAAATGACAGGAGAGACAAAATAAGCGCGTCTGTTTTATTTAAGTATTTCTTCTCCAAAAAAAATCGACGAACTCGCGACTTCTCATCTTGCCTCTTCTCTCGTCACCAAACGATCGAATCGAGATCGTTTAACGCGCTATGGAAAATTGGCGCGTACGAATCGCATCTTCGCGGTTGGAGAACGAACGGAGATCGCAGTGTCTGTTAATGTAATACGACGAGAAGCGGAAAAAGCAGTAATGAATGGGCCACGGCGAATAACAAAATCCACGGGACGTGGACAAATGAGACGGCCTGTAGTAACGACGACGCGAAGTAGTGCGAGAGATAAAGGATGGCGTTGGAAAAATCCATCCGACTGGAGATTCGTCCTTTATTCCTCGTAATTTAACGCTGGCATAGAAGAAAGCAAAGCCAGGAAGGGCGAACGGATAAGGATGACTAAAAGGAGGAGGAAAGGGACGACGACGTAACCGACGATACATCGATGAGTTTCTCGGCCGCGCTAACGGTTCGAACGCCAATCGTTAATTAACGAGACGCGCGATCGATAAATAATAAATTACGCAACCTATCCGCGATAACGAAGCCGCGCCATGCGATAAATTCGATGTAATTAACGCGTCGCCGAAGCGCGATTATCGAGAATTCGTCGACGAGTTTGCGCGAGCCCCGCGATTTCGAGGGATGCGCGCGAAGACGCGACCTTAAGGGAAAACCGTCTCGAGAGAGCGGCGTCTATCGAGTCCATTTCCACCTCCGTTCGTCTTTCGGTCCTTCGGGTCATCTTTCGAGAGACAGAGAGAGAGAGAAAAGGAAGAGAAAAAATAGGAAGACAAGACCGAGAGAAAATCGTCTCTTTTCCGAACACGTTATCCTGAAAAACTGTGCGTTTCGTTCGTTTCCGCGAACAACGGCGCTTCGTTCGACTTGACGAGTACAAGCCGAGAGGTTGCGCAACAGCGTCGACTGTCACGCTAGTTTCCTCCGTTTCTCACCGTCGACTATCATGGAATTTCTGTGGACCAACAGCACGCGAATCGTCAGTGGGAATCGTTGGAATTTTGGTCAGTAAACCGAAGTTGTGGTCAACGTGCTGTTGTAGTGGACGCACGTACGAACCTAGAGATCAAAGAAGGTTCGTTCCATACGCGGAAGAAACGGTCGAAAGCGAAGAATCGTTGCTATAATAATTATAATAATATATAATATATAATATATAATAACATATAGGGGGGTTGGAAAATAACATTGCATTTGTAAGTAGCGTATCAACGTTTCTTTGATACTAATCGGTTGATCGCACACGTCGAGATTGTGCAAGATATTTTTACAAGTAAGAGATATTGTAAGAGTGATTACATCATCGACGAAATATAGATACATATATTATAAATGTAAATTTAGAATTTTTTATTGAAATATCTTCGGAGAAGAATCGGGACTTCGTATTTGGCTTGCGCATCGTGCCGCAACGACATATTTCTTAAATATGGCTGAGTTGGTTTTCCTCTTTCCTAGATAAAATAATCTGTTTTAATTTGACCAAGAAATTCGACATTGCTTTCCGGTCCCTCTAATATATATATATATAATATAATAATAAATCACATAATAACAAACTCAATATAGGGAAGACAATGGGGAAAAAGTTAAATCTGTACGGTCGACGTGTTAAATGTTAGTACGGACACCATATATCAAGACCGATAGGAAGGATGAACGACGCAAGAGAAAATTCTACTTACGAAGTATCTCAAAGTTCATTCGTGAGCGTAGTGATACGTGGGAAATCGAGGAACGCAGCACCGTGATAGGAAGTCTCGAGGAGGAACGTGAACAGAATGCGCGTTACGTGTGTCGAGTGACGACGTGTCCGCGATGTACCGCTGCCTCGAAGGACTTTGCTAAGAGACTGAGGACAACGGGACGCGAGAGCTCTACGTACACAATGACGCCTTTGAAAGCGCGACGTCACCTTCGATAGACGCACCGAGACACCGAAGACCGTACGATGATGTACAAGAGAACGATAGGAAACGAGGAACAAAAAACGTGTGAACGACTTTTCTTCGCGACAGACCGTGTTTATGAAACGTCGTGCTACGTACGAACACGGTATCTCGATAAGACGATTTCCAAGCCTCGTGATACGAATTCAACATTGTACTGTACATTTTGAAATAAATATTTTACAGGACCGTAACGTATCGAATCCAGTATTAGGGATACGTAGGCACGACGTGCGTAGTATTTCTTAACAAGTTTAACAGCCGAGCCTAATTCAATGGTCTTTGCTATTACTTTGCGCCGTGACGTCTACTGGAGACACCCAACATCCATACTGATACTTTTGGAATTTCTTCGTCCATACTTCATCCATTTTCTGGCGAAAGCCATCGCGATCGTTCTTACGACGTCAGCGACACGCGGTCATAAAGAAGCTAAATAAGAAATGACTCCGAGAGTCAAATCGTTCGATGTTATTTCACTCGAACGAATTCCTCTTGATCCAAAGACCCACGACGCACCGATCTACCCTGGAGACCCACGCGACCCTAGAGAAAAATTCATTACGGCCAAAAATCATTGGGACACGATGCTAACGACCTAGACGGAAAGTCAGAGACTCCCCAAGAGACGATCAGGCTGGTCGATCGAAGTCTGGCATCTTGGACCGAGCCGAAAGCACTCCAACGAGGCGGCCTAAATCGTGGCTAGGTCCTCGAGGTGTGTCGTCGATCGAAGCCGATCTTTCCCGCAGCGGTCACGGTATCTCGGTTCCATTGTCGGCTCTTCGGGATGATTCGGGCCGATGCAATAACGTCAGCAGTACCGTGACACGACAATCGTGCCGCACGATCGTTCGATTATGGGTGACGCCTAATGGAGCGTCGACGCGGTTATAGGGGGAATCCGTCGTGCGAAGGACAGGTTCGACGGTGAACCACGGTTAGATGCTGGCATCGAGCTTATACACGGTGTCCGTCTCCGCATCGACGACGACCAGACCACGACGGCGGTGGCGGCCAGTTCGGTTTCAGGATTTGCGGCCGAACACGTGTATTCGCGTATCCCCTTGTTGCGCGTTTACCGCGAGCGAGCATTAGCGCCCAACGGGGTTAACTGACCCCATTCGGCTCTCGTTACCTACGACGCTTTACGCCGAATCCTTCCACCCACCGCACTCCACCTTACGTCCTACGATCGACCTGGGATTCGTCGAATTCGACTTCCTTGCGCTCGCTGCCGATTCAACGATTTTCTTGGGATCGTTGGGGTTGCCTGGGCTTTTCTGAATTCTTTGGATGTACGTGAAAGGATACGAAAGGTCTAGTCCGAAGGGAATGAGGAGCGTAAAGATGGAAGGTAATTCTGACACATCGGCTGATAAATTTCCGGTCCGACGGACAGATGGCGCCACAGGTACGAAATTAATATTTTTGTTAGGAAGCGCTAACCTTCGGAAGGTAGCTGTAAAAATTTCATGACGATCTGACGTTTGGTTCAGAAGTTACAGTGTTTTAGTGAAACACTCTAAAGTTGTCAAAGGAACGTGTAGGCTTTATTGTGCATTGCCGGGCATTATTCTTAGACCGGGAACTTATCAGCAGATGTGATAGGTGTGTACTTACGTTTATATGTTTGAACGTAGCTCAAAACGATCAGGAAAATTGAACGATTACCAGTTGGACTGTCCGATGGACCGGTTTAACGGTGAATTCGTCGATTTTTGGAATCGTTGGGGTTAGCACTTGAGCTCGTTGCCATGAGCGATGATTTTTCGGGCTCATTGAATGAAATTACGGCGATTGTGGCATCATTATGATTACGATTACATCTGTCTGTTTTGCCTAAGAAGATCGTGGGAACGGGAGAAGATTTTGTCCAACGTAGAGTCTCCTCTTCCTTCGAGTAACTTTGCCGCTAGAATCAGCGACACGGTGTTGATCGACTTCCCCTCATATCCAAACGTCTTGAGACTAACGAAGCAAACGAAGGAGTAAGATATACGGAGAAGTACGGAATGTACCATCCTTTTGTGTAGATCCAAATGGGTTCGAGCGAGTTTATTGCGAGCGTCGGGGCAACCGGGCGTTAGTTAATTGCACCTCCTTTCGGTATAACGATCTTCTTCGTGTCGTATATACCCCCCACTCGGCCGAGATTCCCTTCCGAAGGAAGGAAGTTAAGGCCACGAAACGCGCAACGCCGATATTTATGATCTCTCAGCCTCGTTATTTTCCTAATTTATCGAGCTTGAACGAATCGATTTTATTCCTAAGCGCTCCAGTCGATCCCAGGTACGAGACCTTCTTCTTGGATAACCGCACCTTTTACCGAGGAAAATAAATTCGGACGATAACACGACGCGATCCGGAGGAGATCCAAATGGCAGCAGCCATCATCCTATATCCCTAGGAATAGTTCCGTCTGACTAAAATTGCCTGTCTCGTCTTTGTATCTCCTAGCGAAGAGGATCCTCGTAGGGCTGGTTAATCGATTCTCCACCCTTATCTCGCTGCTAAACGAGGCCGAAAGACGCCACGGAACCTTCCGAATCGGTTTATCGCTCGTTACGAGATCAAGGGATCTCTCACGCGATAAGGCGAGATCCGCGAGGCCAGGGGAGGAACGCGTTGCGTAAAACTCATCCCCGAAGTGACCAATTTATCAGTAGGGGAAAAACGGAAGCACGGACGCACTCACTGCCGTCTTTCTTCTCTCCTTCGTCGCGTTTTTATCGCGTGTGCCGCCACCGTCGTGGGTACAATTGACTCTTTTATCTTGAAGGCACGCAAAGACGCAAAGGTGCCAAGGTGAGATTCGTTCCTTTGTGGAGATCTTCGTTTACGCGGAAACACCTATAGACCTCTCTTCGCTTGCCTCTTTCGCTTGGCTCGACGCTTTATCGCAGGACGATAAGGTGTTAACCGGACCGCCTTTACCTGCGAGCAACAAAAGGGGGCGGGAGAGGAGGCGAAAGCAGCTTCGACAATTTTTACAACGCGCCTTGCCGTCGATTTTCACAGCGATTCTTCCGAGATAAAGGTAATTTCCCACGAAGGAACGAGTTAATAACGATAAGTGGAAGATCTTTCTTTCGTGCGACCTTTTCTCTTCTTATTTTTCTTCTTCTCCTGCTGCTTTTTCTGCTTTTTCTTCTTTTGTGGTGATTTAGACGCCTTCGCCGACTCCTCTTCCGCTTCCCGCCCCATATTATTATTATTATTACGTTTTCTTGAGAATATTACGAGGTCAATTGACCTTCTTCGAGGCTTCGACGATCCTTCGAGATGGCTGATACCGACGACGGACATCGACCGTCGCATTTCTCGAGGTGAAAAACGGATTTTAAGACGGGAACGGAATCCCTTTGTGCCTGGCCCCCCCTTCCTTTTGAATACATTTACGCGGTTACCGTGGTCGAGCGTTTATCGGACGAGGTCGTATCGTGGGAGCGTATCCGTCCCCGTGTCTGGGGAATCGAAGATTAGTACGGGCTTTGAGAGAGAGAGAGAGAGAGAGAGAGAAGGGAGAAGAACGTGAAAGTGGAGGGCGACGACGACGTATCGCGCAAGAAGGGGAGAAAAGGAAAGTCTCGGGAAAGGAGAGACACTGAGAAGAAGAGATTTATTGCCGAGAGGATCGATAGCGTCGCTGCGAAATAACCTCGCGACTAGATTTGTCTTAGCGATTAGATCGCGTCCAGCACGATTTCGCGCTGAAATAAATGAGTTATACCGAGAACGCGAATGGATAAAAGGGATCGCGTTGAGTTTGACTGTCAACGAGAAAGAGTTCGGTGAACACGAGAAAAGTGTCGAAGAGACGAATCATGATAATATTCTTATTAACTTTACTCGAATCGAAATAACTCCATTAACACTTCGACTGCCAAAATATTGAAAAATCCATTAAATTTTTTGTTAGATATATACATCTTACGCGAGAAAGTGAAACCGTTGTCAAAAGATGGATGACGTAAATTTTCGGAACAGTCATGTGTCACCCAAATATGGGTGACGTGGCAGTGAGCGTGTTAAGAAAAATCGTAACCTCGCGACTAGATTTGTCTCAGTGACAACGAGAAAAAGTTCGACGAATACGAGGAAAGTGTCGAAGAGACGAATCATGATAATATTCTTATTAACTTTACGATAAAAAAAAATCAAAGTAACTGCGATGTAATCCCACGTCGACTCGAATCGAAATAACCGCATTGAGAAGAGTCATAACCTCGCGAGAAGATTTGTCTTAGCGATTAGATCGCGTTCAGCTCGATTCCATGCCAAAAGAACGCGAGTAAATAAAAAGGATAGAGTTCAACCGTCAAGAAGAATAGATTAGGTAGATGCAAGAAAAGATACGAAGGGACAAATCAAGCCTATTCTTATCATTCGCTTTCAATTAATTCCGCTTCGAACGAAATCGAAGTAACTGCAAGGAAGAAACAAGCGCAGTGAAGAAACTGCGCAGACGTCTCTCTCTCTCTCTCTCTCTCTCTCTCTCTCTCTCTCTCTCTCTCAAAGGTTGACTTTTAATTGATTTATCGTCGAGCTACTCGATGCGATGAACGACGCGAAGCGAAGTCAATCTAAAAACTGTCCACGCGTCACTGTTAAACCTTTGAACTTCCAATGGGGATTGTAACTCCTTTTTCACCTTCTCTGTTTTATCGTCGTCTACTCCTTCTTCTTCTTTGGCCCAGTTTTCGAGCGAAATTCGATCAAAGTGAGAGAAACTGTTCCATTCCTTCGTAAAGGGGGCGTTTCATCGATTCGTTCTATGGGGAATCGGATCGATATAACAAAAAAAATCCGACTGGAATTCGTCGAAAGGAGAGAACGAGCGTGTTGCATCGCAAAGATCCGCGAGAAAAACGATCTCATCCGCACAGACGGCTAATTCAAAACGATCCACGACTCGAAGGCAACCTTTACAGATTTTCTACCGATATCGCTGCTAAGCGCTTTTAAGAGAAACGAAGGCGGAAAGCTTTGAAATTATTCGTAGATTAGACTTTGCTATCGATCGAATCGTTGAAACTTTACGAGGGAAACTTCTTCCATCGTGACTCGGGGAAACGACCTCGAAGGAGACGAAGAGAAGACGAGTAAAATGAAAAATTCGAGGTTATAAAGTCATTATCGCGCGTCGTCCAAGCCGTTGCTATTATCGCGCGGTTGTTATTCGAAGGATAAATCGGAGCGGCCTCTTTCGTTGCTCTTGCATCGAGAAGGCAGCCGTTATTTTTTTATATTTACCGTGAAAAGCGACTGGGTACGTACGTACACTGCCACAGAGAATGAAAATCCATGGATAAGCGTGGTACGAGGAAGCCGACCGTTAATCCGATTAAATCCATTTATAACCTTCCTTTCGGTCGTAGTTGAAAGAGTGAGCGCGTTCGAACGCGAAGAACGATTTTTATAATTTATTACTCTCCACGGTTCGCCAAAGCAATCGAATTTTCTCTTTCGTTGCGAATGGCTAACTTCGAGCATAATTCGACCCGATCGAATTTGCACTCGATCTAGCTCCTTCTACGTTTTTTTCACCCGTCTTGTTTGTCTTTGGAAACAGAAAAGCACCGACGTAGACTTCTAAACTCTAAAAAAAAAAACCCGATTTTAAACACAGATTCGCTCCGATCGCGTAAAAATTAAGGGTTACGCTCCAATCCTTATAATACCAAACGCAAAGCTGGTACCAATGCGGATAATACCGAGCTTAGACGCAGTGAAAATCACTGTTGTCTTCGAATATCTCTAGCTAAGTATGCCTTACGTTATTTTGAAGCGCAAACGTCGACCAGTAAAATTAAGTCATCAAATGCCATTTTTTGTTTACACGAATGCGTTTTTAACAACGAAAAACGACTTTTACATTTAATCTTCCTTACCCTCGCCTTATTAAGGCGATACAACGCCATCGCCATTGAAAGGGTCAATACGAAACATTTCGCTTAACATCGAAGAATGTTTACGAACGTGTCAAAAGCTCTCTGGACTCCCCATCGATTTTTAACACTGCAACTGGAAATTCCGCGTTCACGTCGCGTTGATCGATATCTTATCAGATTAATTTTACCCTGAATTCGTATAAAACCCTGCCACTCGAAGCACGGGGTCGATGCAACGACAGTCACGGTGGCGGTGAGACGCCGTCCGGTTTCGCTGTCAACGACTTAATAAGGCGAAAGCGAGCGGCAGGAAGGAAGATGGAAACACGATGGGAGACGAAGAAACGACGGTAGTAACGAGAGGAGCGAGAGAGAAAGAGAGAGAGAGAAGGACAGAGCGCGAGAGAGAAAGAAACGTTCCACCGTAAGTAGTATAAGCTGCCATTAGTACGGCAGCTTGTTTTCCCCGGGTAAAAGTTCCATCGAGGTACTCCCGTTCTCCTTTCCATAAACGCGAAACGTTTTGTTCGTTTCTGCGCCCACCGGCGGCCGGCGACGACGAGAAGCACAAATTTCGAGGAGCAAAAACTCTCTCGCGTCTACCTACTACTATTTTTCCTCCTCTTCTTTCTCCCGTTTCTCTTCTCTTTCCTCCTTCTGTTCCACCTCGTTCCTCTCCGTCTCCCCCCACTCCATCGCTTTCCATTCTTTCTCTGGGTCCACCTTGTTGCTTGCTACTGCCGCTGCTTCTGCTTGATAGAAGATAGTCGAGGCAGACTCGTTTCGAGAGGAACTTTCCCTCTTCCTCTTGGTGATACGCGCGATATCGCGACGAAGAAAAGAAACCGACGTGAGGACGATCGTCGTCTTCGTCCTCGGCGTGTCTCACGCGATCGTTTCAACGACAAGAGACGGAAGTTACGTTCGTTCGTTCGTCCGTCGTTTTACTCGTCTTCGAAGCGTTCGCAAGTTCGAGAAGGGAGGAGGAGGAGGAGGAGATCGCGTCGCTTCTTCCTATTACTGCTTTCGCGAGGTTCGTTCGTTCGTTTTGCTTTTTCCACTTCGTAAATTTGTCATACCTCAAAGAGTATGTACCTTTCATTAGGAGATTCCGGGGGACGGAGTAAATAAATACGAGAATTTCAGTTTATAAATCTGCCCCTTTCCGCGGATGGTTCCTTTCAGACGAAGAAAATATTGGAAGAAAATTGCCTTTTCCGAACGGCAGTTCCTTTCGTGATATATTAATTGATCGTATCAGCGAGGAAGAAAAGGAAACAGCGGTCCGACCGATTTCGTAGGTAATATCGAGACGAGTCGAAAGGTGGAAGGAACGAAAATGGAAACGACGGAAGATGACGTAAAAAAAATAACGTCAAAAATGTCGTAATGCGGATGTACGGTGTACGAAATAATGAAATTGGATAAGAGAAGCTTTAAATAAGTTGATAATATTATATTTGTTCGAACGATATTTTATGCCTCTTACAGTTTTACTACGAAAATAGAAAGTAACGTTATCGCTCGAATCGATCGCTTTAATTCTGCATTAATTAAAAACTGTATGTTGCAGAACAATAAATGAAGTAATTATTCCGGACAAAGTAAAAAATTGGTTCGTATAAATCCAATTTCCTCCTCATAAATTTTCGCCAAAATTAATAGCTACCCCTTCCAAGAGTTCGATATACTTTTCCGCATCCATTTTACGCGATATGAAACAGATCGATTACCTTGTCTGGGTAACCAAACGCAGCCTATATCGCGAGAGAAGCGCCTTGAAAATTTCTAAAATAACGAGTTTGATGCTTTCGATGAATAATATTTTCTACAGTCGTCGGACGAGTCTAAATTAGGTTTCCTTTCGTTGTTAAATATCGCAAAGCGTCGTTTGTTTTTCCAAAATTGTTCATCCGACAAATTCTAACGCGCGATAAGAATTCTATTTCAGATTTTTATTTCGTTCCGAAATTTTTTCGATTCTCATTGTAGTAAAATACAGAGATAATCGAAGCTCTATCCTACGATGAACTGACTTTTTTGTTCGTTGTTAATCGCCTCTGTGGTACTTCGAATTTATGCAAAATTTATAAATCGTCCGTGTCTCGACTCGGTTCTCCACTCTGCTATTTCATCGATCATCCTTTTACGTTCTTTTCACGTTAAGATTTTAATTCGCTTTTTGACCGTTAAAATTATTCTATGCAGCATTTTAATTGAACAAAGGAATGCAAAACTCTGATTATTGGCACTGTTCGCTCCTAAGTAATTTAACGCGGCTAACTTCGGTCTATTTCAATGTCTAATCCTCTTACTCGAGTTTGCGTCTCTACACGCGAAGTCGTGAATGTCGGTAATCATTAAGAAATATATTTCCTCGGGAAATACTCGAGTATAGTGAATCAATTCAGTCCAGAAATTATATCTCTGGTTTAACGTATGTCATTCGCCGCACAAATGTTAACGTAACGAACGATTAACGACTTTTATAGCAGTGTCACCTAGCGAATACACTCTAGCGATTTAAATCAAGCTTCGAGAATTTCACTTTCAGTTGCACTTACGTACGATTTATTTTCTCCGAATTATCGAATACATTTCTATTCTCGCAGTCGAACGAGAGGAGATTATTTTTAAAGAATATAAAAATCTCATCGCGAACAACATTCATACAATACGCGTTCACCGATAAAAAAAAAGTCCAAAATGGACGAGAAATCATTGTAAAATCAAAACGTAAATATTCCATCGATAATCCAAACGAGTTCGGTAAAAATCTCGCGGAAACGAACTTCTCCGACTCTTTCGACAAGCGTGAATACGCATACGAGTGCCCGCATATCTGTTTACGCACACTCGTGGTTCACGTATGCGTATAGATACCCTCTACATAGATCTATCACTTACGTAGTAAAAAAAAAAAAAACAGCGAAGAATTAAGAGAACGGGAGAACGCAGTAAAAAGACAAATTTGCGGAAAACTGGCGTTTTACGGCGTGAGATCGGTTAGGTGGACGTTTCAACGTCTAATCGCATTTTCACCTCTCTTCCTTCCTTAACCCTTTTAGTTCCAGACACAAAACTAGTTCCTGTTCGAGAGATACGGGTCGCGTAGACTGCCTAGACGCATTGAAAACGCAATAAAAGCATAGTTTCATATAAAAGTGCGGTTGATACTTATCGATTGTTATAAAACAACTCGTGAGTAATATATTCTATCGTCGAAGAACCCAATTTAACGATACGATAAATACGACACGAACACGATATCTTTGCTTTGTTTTAAAATACCCCGCAAAAAACTATATTACAGTTTATATATTGTATAATTATATATAGTTTGTGTATAGTTACCCGATGTATCGAAGAGGCAGGAGAGACGTCGACCGATCGGCAAGTCTTTGATGTTCTGCACTGCGCTACGCGACACGACACAAAATACGCGTCGAAATTACGAATATTATCTCACCGATGTTCACGCGTCGAC
>JAITYT010000941.1:669608-679932 GCA_025433975.1 Liostenogaster flavolineata | reverse complement strand
TTTTTTTTTTATTTGAAATGAGCCGCGCGCAACCGTGGAGTCGAACGAACGTTTCGTTAGAAAAGATGCGAACGACCGTTTCAATTTCAATGTGTCCGTTGTCGAGATGAATTCACCGAGTTGATTTTTCTTATATTTCTTTCATTCCTTCTTTTGATTGGAAAAACAAGAGGAACATCGACTATTTCGAGATTGAGAGTCTCGCTATTAGCAATTATCTCGACGACAGTGTTTATCCTTGAAGAAAGAGAGAGAAACGCGTTAGAAATATCGAGATAAAAGTAGCTTCGCGTTAAAAGTTATTATTAAGAGAATAAATGCAGACAGTATGCTCGAGACGCTTAAACGTCCTCGTCGGCGTGAAAATTTCTTTGTAATCGTGAGTCGGGACAGCAGCGTTCATTCGATGAGATAAGAATGAAATTTAAGAATAAAAGGTGCTACGAGAATAAAAAAAAAACCAGTAGCACGAAATTTGCGAGAATGATGTTAAAAATTCGATAGAAACGCACGATGTTCGCCGATGTCAGCCAATTCTGTCGTAACGAAGGGATTAACGTAATCGAACAAAAAGTGCCTTGCGTTCTATCAAGGCGAGGAAAAATACGACAACGCGGAACTTCGTCTTTTCCTCGACGTAGCCTCGACATTTTCGTTACGTTCGCACGTAAATCGTCGGATTCGTCCTTCTGGGAATTCGAGAGCCTCCCTGTCCTCGAACCGTCTTCTCAATGCTCTGCACAGTCTCACTGAACGAATGGAGCGTTAAGAATAAATATAAAGGGTCAAGGCAGGGAAAGAAAGAAAGAAAGAAAGAAAGAGGAAAAAACGAGGGAGTCCAGACGATGGCCTAATAACGCGAAGGCCGACGAGGGGAAAAGAAATATACGTCAAAGGGGAGTGAGACAAGATGACAAAAAAAAGAATCTGACACGGGTAGGTTGAAGTAGTGTCAGAAACAGCTCGGGATCCCTGTGGTCGCCCAATCCACGCACTCGCGAGTCGCGAGGTTTTGACGTAGGAGGAAAGACGTAGGTTTTGTCATAATAGGAGCGAGCGCGAGATTTTTATTAATTCGACGTCTATTTACGTTGAAAAATATTTTATCGCTGGTCGGTTACGTTCCTATTGAATAATAATGTTACGTAGTATCATTCGAGAGTATTAATTTATTCGTATTCGTGTAAAATAATAATGTACGATCGAGCAATTATCTCGTAGTTGAAGGCGAATAATTGCGATATGGGATTACGTACAACGTCGTTTATTTTCGCACAACCGTACCTCGAAGAACGGAAGATTTTTTTATTTCACAGGGAATTTTTTATAGGTTCGCATCTCTCGCGACTCACATTTATTTCGCGATTTTTAATCGCCATTCAGAAATTCGTAAATCAATTTTAATTTCGTACAGGTGATCCAAAAATATTATCTCAAAGCTACGAAGCAAGCGTAAAGACGTAATCGCGTCACACCTTGGCGACTTCTTCGCGATCGGTTAAGTTTCAGATAAATTTTATTTTACTATCGTCCTTAGCGAGTTAAATCTTCGGAGAGGAAACGCGAAAGAATTATTTTAAAAACACACGGCACGACATACGTCACAGGAACGTCGCTTCGTCGACGCTCGCCGGGATAATCTGAAACCGACGAACCAAGCGTAAACGACGAAATCGCACAGCCGAGGAACGATCCGACTGGGCGACCGACAGAACATAAAAACTACTTACGAAAGTCGTTGCATATTCTTCCGCGTCGCGAGTGAAACTTTCCTCGCGGGAGTCGAGCGTGCACGGCGGAAAGAGAGGAACGTCCCTCAAATTACATCTCGTAAAAAAAAAGAGCGAGGAAGGAAAAGAAAGATGTAGAGGAGCGTAGCGCCGTCTTCCTTTCTGGTAGCGGACAGATCTTTCTCGACGTCGAGAACGATCGTTTCGGTTGGAAGTGGCGATAAGGAGGATACGATGGTGGGCGGGTGGAACGAAGGAAACCTCTGTTTCGAACTCGAGGGGAAGGACGAGTGTCCTTCGAGCGATCGTCGAGCGAAGAACGTCGTGCGTTCGACAACGAGAGAACGACCAGACGGACGATTTTTCATCCGTCTTGCGTCGAAACAAGGAAAAGGCCGAGGAAAGGAAAAAGTAGGAGAGAAAGATCGGGAAGGAAAGAGAAAAGAACTCGGCAAGGAGAAGAAGGCGAGGAACGATTGACGCGCGTGGGCGGTCGACTTCGGTTCGATTTGCCTTCGATTCGCGCGAAATTGCGGTTTCGCAAAGAAACGCAACTGAGACGGGAATTATTGTCTCTTGGGGGGATCGATATCGCTTTGAAATCGTTTCCTCGGAGCCGAGGATGGCATTGATAAGCGAGATGGCGGCAGAGGGCAGAAGGAAAGAAGGAAAGAGAGAGAAAGACTCGGAAATAGGGTAGAAGACGAGAAAAGAGAGAGGGAGAGAGAGGAAGAAAAGTATCGATAGTCGAGCACGAGCAACGACAAGGTAAAAAGAAAACACTTCGAACGAAGTCCTTTGAGGACTTCGAAGCCTTTTACCTTCGAAGAGATTCGAACGTACCGGTTTTCAATCGCCGACTGATGCAAGGAGACGCGGTGGCCAGGAGGAGGGCAGAAATTGGTACGAAAGGCCGATAGACGAAGGGAGAGAGACGTTCTATCAGAGAGGAACAACGAATTTTCGTATCGTGGTCATTCTCGTGGCCTCCAACGGATCCTTCGCTCTGGGTTTAACGTAGTTGCTGTGCGAAATTCGCTAAACGATTCGCGTGAAATCCGTTCAACGTCGAGAATCGTCTTAAGAGCTTGTTACTTCGACAACGTTGCTTGCGTACGGCGGCTCGAGGTTGAACGAAAGGATTTTTCCAGGACAGGTGGCTCCTCTCGAGGCTAAACGTATCTTTTAAACGATAACGATGCTGCTATTTTGAGTTAAGAAGTGTTTTAAAGTTAGGGGTAACGAAAACGGGCAGTGAGTTTTTAGCCACGAGGAAATCAGAAAGTCTCGAAGGAGACTTTTGCATTTTTTCCTCTTGCATGCATAGGCCTGATAATAATGATCCGACGGTACGAGCAACTTGATCTTCCGCTCATCATATAATTATTTCGATATCTTTTCTGTCGCTTATTTTGCCTCGCACGGTATTAGAATAGATATATACATAGATAGCGATAAATTTAATAAAACAAATAAAAATAGAACACAAATCTAGCTTCGTTAACAAAAATAGCAGTAAATTTTCAGCAGCAGTAAAATAGCAGTATGATCAATTTGGCATCTTTTCCCTTGCTTCTATTGCTTCGAGTAAATTCACGCTTAATTTTACAGGCCGATAATTTTAATGGAGAAAGATGCATGTAGCATATGAAGCTAGCTTCGCTAATTTGCAGTTAATTTTTGCCTAATTCTTAATTCGACCTCTTTCTGTTTATTTTTCCCGAGTACGAAGAATGTCGATGGTTTGTTATTCGAATCGCGGAAGCTTCTCAAACGCGAAAACACAAACGTTTTCGCACGCCTTCCATCATCCTCGGAATCTCACAGAAGACCGTGCTTGTTCGGCTAATGGCCGATAATCCGCTAATAGTCACCGCCATTAACGCACCAGACTCGGCCAGAATGTCGAGACTTCGTTCAACAACACCGCTGAATATTTTACGGACGATGACGGCGACCTCGATGTTAATGACGACAATCGTCTCTTTTAAATTCAGCTGGAAACGATTTTTAACGGTGGAATCGTATTAAGTTCTTACGCGACGCGCATAGACACTTTTGCATCGAAAAGCCGGGTAAAGCTCGATTGTTAAATTTGCTTAAGCCGTAAAATTGTTACTACTCGAGATGGTCGAATATGTGGGAAACAACGCACAGGTAATTATTTTTTTTTTTCATTTCTGCATTCAGCGTGATACGTGAAACGTTGACAAAAATTTAAGCAACTATTTGACCATTCCCTGAAACGTCGTTCGCTAATTAACTTATTACTGCTAATCCTATCGAATTCTTATTCCGTGAATTCCCGCGTTAATGGAAGATCTTCGATACTTTCGAACAGCACTTGAACTCGTTCATGGTGTACGTTTCTCCATAATTACTAACATTTAAAAATAATCGATAATTCGATATCTTTGCCACTTTATTCAACTCCGTAAAATCCGCTTATTGTTAATTTTTAATTAATGATCGAATCCTTTTAAAAAGTCACAAAAGTATCGAGATGCTCGACAAGTGTCGTTAATCCTTTTCATCTCGCGATACCAAGGGACACTTTTCTCGTGCTTCGATCGGTCTGCCTTCCTGCGAGACGTACCATAAATGATAATAACGACGTCCATGACGTCGCACGATTGTATCCCTCGCGTCGAGTCACTACCATTTCGGTTTTTCCGACGTCTCGAACACTCCCATCGATTTCTACTTAAAGTTTCGCAGTTTAACGCGCTTCGTACGACCGTGTCGTAACAACGCCGTGAAATCTTTTTCCATCTGGTCATTGATCGCGACGTCAATATCGACGGTCGTTTCTCCCAAATCGAACCGCGTTACGATCGTCAAACGCGGAATATCTCCTTCCTCGGGTAATCCGTAACGTCTTTCAAATCAGAATTCGTCGTTCTAAGAATATCCGCCATTGAGCGGCGTCTCGAGTCTTGCCCCGGGAAATCCCTGCAAAAATGCAAATCCATCGAAACGTTCGCGACAACTTCGCGAATCTTTTCATAGAGAGAGTCGAAGATACGTCTTCGTCTAAACTGGGTTTACATTCGTGACGAATCGGAACACTTTAATAGATAGAATGAGAAAAGCTGTAGGACGATAAGAATCCTTTGACGGTTAAAAATTCGATTAAAAATCGATCGTTCGCTGTGTGCTTCCAGATATCATCCGAGTACTTCTCGTTGACTAGCGCCTAAAAGATTGGAACGTTCATACTAGAGTAAACATTATCCCAAAGCAACCCCAAATAACTATCGCTCTCGAAAAGCCCAAATTATTTCTATCCGCAGAACGGTCCACTCACACGGCGTTCGATGCCTCAGAGAAATCGGAAAAAGATTTATATTTTCTAAATTAATTTATTTTCGACCCAGGACTTTTTATAGTTTTTTTTTTTGAAGGGAATATAGAGCATCGATTGATTATAAAATTTCTCTTTCTGTCACAATCGCACGACGACGTACATGCCACGTCGTTGGCGATTCTGCGACGAAAGCATTACGACGTGCGTGGCACGTCTTTCCAGTGCAAGTGGTCGAACAAACAACGTCTTTCCCCAGAGACGTAGAACCAATAACTTCTCGGCTGGACGTGAATTTTCGTAAATACGAGCAGACCGGCTATCCATGGAATTCGCTGTCACGCGATACCAGGTGAATCCGATGCCACGTGAACATCGTTTCCCGCTTGATCCGAGAGACTCGAGTGTCGACTACAATGCCACCGAGCAACACGATCGCCAGGTCATCTCCGCATCTATTAACCTGCTGAATTCTTCGCACCGTCTCATCGCGAGTCGCTCTAGCCTCCTCCTGTCCCCTTACCTGAATATCAAACTCGAATCAAACAGGAGCTAGGCTGGATTGATCGTGCGCTCTGTCTGTCTGTCTGTCTAATGCGACGGCTGATGACGGATTGACTCGACAGGTCGGCGGAGCAACGCACGAAGGCCAGCGCGTCCCACTCGAGCGCGATCAATTCCTCGCGACGAAACGGCGTTTGCCTTTGGATTCTTCCTCGAGTCTTTCGTTATCAGCCACGTAGCGTTATTTTCCCTCGTCGTGCAGGTCCCACTTTGCCGTTCCAACGGAGTCTTCTCGCGGGAGAAAAGAAAAGGCGACTCGCCGTCGGCGAATCCGATGATCAAAAGAAGAAACGAGAGCCGAGCTGAAGCTCGAGGGACGGAAGGAAAGGAAGAAGCGGGTTAACTCCGTTCCGATCCATCGAGACCGACTCGACTGAAGGCTTCGCCTTGCCGTCACGGGCCAACTCGGTCTTATCCGATCTCTCGCAAGATCCGACGCGATTATTCGCACGGATAAGTCGAAATCGCGGATGGCTTCCGTGGAAGCGACAGTTTACTCGCGACAATTGCGTTACGTGGACGCGCGTCCTCGGTATCCGAATGGACACGCACTCGACGTTTTCGAATGGATCGTGTCAGTGCGTAAGTGCGTTATCCGACATTTTCAATTGCAATTACCACGAGTATAATTATCGTGCGGTATTACAAAGCGAATAACTAATCGTTTAATTCGCTATGTTTCCATCGTTGCTCACTCGATCGATTCAACGAACAAACGAACCGACGAGTCGCAAGAATTAAATCATCGCTGTTAATTCGAATGCGTGACGAACGTAAAATCGTTCGTTTTGTTGGATCGTCGTTACGATTTCTTACCGCGTCCCGTTGTCGTCGTTTTTTATTTGTTTCCTTATTATTATAATACGCTCCGATGCGATCCTTCGAGGAGAACGATTGAACTTTTCCAAAAAAAGAAAAAAAAAAAGAAAGATTACGAAGTAAAATATTAATTCTCGATGGATCGATCCTTCGAGGAATCATCGAATCGGGATACAGATATTTTCGTTCAGCTCGATTGATTCTCCGCGGCATCTGTCTCTTCGTTGCTGTAAATTATTTATACCAATTTCCAATTATAATCTATTGCGATAACAGCTCTCTTAATTATGCATTCGTTGCAGTAACGATCGAGACGCTTTCAAATATGCATGCCGCTAGATTCGACCAGGGTGTTTTCGTGAAAATAAAAAACGAGGAAATCGAGCATGTCCTCGGAACGAAGAAGATATTATCGTGCAAGTCGGTGGTGGTTGGAACGTTGTTCGAACAAGCGGGAAGAGGACGAAGCATCAAACGAATATCGACGACGACGAAAACGAGAATACATCGGCTCCGTGCCCCGATGAACGAAACGGAGCAAAGAAACAGCCTAAGGGCAAGTGCTACCGATCGCCCGAACTTCCTCCATTATCGAAATTACCAATTTTTCAAGGTGAGCTTGCACCCAGCCGATCTCTGGCGTATTCCGCGTTATCCGTCGCGGTGATCGTACGTGAGTTAAGAGCACTTAGGATTAAGGACGATCGACTCGTTCTCTGCCGCTATCCTCGCCTATCCCATTCGACAAATCGCGTTCCGTAGGCAGACTTGAACAAACAAGAAGGCAGGACACGGTAGGTAGATAGGTGGGTGGAAAAGAAGAGACAGGAACGAAAGGACGCGAACAATGGCAAGGATCGAACGGGCTAACGTAAACGTACGAGGGCGTGCAAGGTTCCCGGAATAATTCATAATTCTTCACCAGGATGCGCTTTGGGTACGATCTCGCGAGGGTTCGTTGCTTCCGTTTCCCTCGAACTCGCGTGACTCGTCGGTCTGATTGGATGGGAGGGCGAAGGTCCATCTTCGAAAAGAAGATCCGTAGAAAAATATCCGACGATGGTGGAAACGAAGGTGGATGGAGGCCAGACGAACGAAGAGCGGAAAAAGTCGCATAATTA
Organism: Liostenogaster flavolineata; assembly: GCA_025433975.1. Taxonomy (NCBI): domain Eukaryota; kingdom Metazoa; phylum Arthropoda; class Insecta; order Hymenoptera; family Vespidae; genus Liostenogaster; species Liostenogaster flavolineata. The sequence continues at coordinate 672,394 of JAITYT010000941.1, read as the reverse complement.
TGGCTTGCGTACACTAAAGGTCCGGTCGAAAGGAGATGATACTCGTTAGGGTGATCGAAACTCGCCGGATTATCTCGATAGGAAGTTGCTCGCGCAAGCGCGAACGAAGATTCCAAGATCACGTTCGAGGTATTAACGAAGAAACTTACCGGAAGGAATTGGCCTGATAGATCTGGACGTGAAAGATGATGGGATTGTACTAAAACGATTCCCCAAGGAGTTCCGCCTTAAGAAACAGAAGTCGACGGCAACATGACGAAGTATTCTTTCCAGGAAGCGAAATATTTAATGAGATACGATGCTTTATCGAATAACGTCTGCTTCGATGTAGGATGACTCGATCATTCCGGGTGACTAATCAAAAGGATCAGCACCGATCGTTTGTCCAGAAGAAACGTGGCTCTCCGTAGGAGTCAAAGACACTTGGCGACCTAGCCCTTTGGCGAGTATGTAACGAGTACCTCGTCGTTCGGCCATAGTCAAACGTTAAAGCGCAGAGGATATTAACCTTTAACGGTGTTGGTTAAATTGAATTGCAGAGTGTCTAGGATACACTTCGGTCGGGGCTTCGTACCCAATCGGCCGGTCGGTCTATGGTCAAGGGTAAACCGTGTTTCGAGCCTTCGTCGACCTACGATTTGCCGACAACTTCGACGGTTAACTCCTTAACTGCGCCGACTGGAATCGAATTACGAAGTGTTTGGAATGCGTTCGAACGCGGCCGGCTGACGCCATTAACTAGAGGTTAAGGAAGTCGTTGAGATTGGACTAATGGCGTGCGTCTCAACGCGTTGATACGAGATCGATGCATTGAAAGGGCTGGAAAGTAATTCTTTCAAGTCGTATTTTGTCGTCGAACTAAAACCAATAATTTTATCATCAATTTTTCTTTCGAGTCAACGATGTAATCGTCCTCGTCATCGATGAGCATATTTTGAACGATATCTTTCACAACTTCGACGTACGCAATTAACTGATCGGTATTGAACGAATGTCGATACGTGCAAATAAAACATTACTTTACGATCCTCCCGATACGTAAAAAAAAAAATAAAACACGTCTACACTTGTACATGATTTCTGGTTCTCTTGCGTCTCCCCTCTGTTGCCTTCTTTCTCTCTTTGGAAATACGGTAAGATTGATCATTGCAAAGACAAGGGATCAACGTCACGCGGATAGCTTGCGACTCGACCGAATCCCTAACACCCTAACGCCCTAACCCCTTCGAACATTTCCGAAAAGCGGAACGGCGATACGAACGACGTTTCTAAATGTTCCTTTATCTTTCCCCGATTGCTTAAAAATATTCGTAAATTTACCGCGTTATTCGTGAATCTTCGACGACCAAGGGGCGAGTTTTCAAAGATAGCGTAAATCGAAGCAGAAAAATTTCCTCGTGATTTTGTTTCGTCGATTTAAAAAAAGGTCTCGATAGCCTAAACAAGTAACGAGAGAAGGAAGGGATAAACGCCGTTACAAAGGACGCGAGATTTAAGAATGCCAAAAACCACGTCGTTCAAACGCGGGATTGATGTAAACAGCATCGATTCTCTTAGCGAGCGTTTCCTTATCGAGATGGCACGTCGTGTTCGCTCGATAAATCCAGTTGACCGTATCCTGTAGGAGAAAACGACGCGTTTCCGCTTTCTCTCTCTCCCACCCTTCTCCAGCAATCTTCCCCCAAATCCATCTCTCGCGTCGCTCATGTTCCCCTCGTCCCTCATTGTCTCTCGCTTTTTTTCTCTTTTAACTTCTTTTTTCTCTCCTTCTCTCCCTCTCTCTCTGTCCTTCTCTCCTCCGGCTCGCTCTAGCGAAACGTGAAAAGAGGCGCTAGGCTCGACGCGGAGGCGGCAATGGGGAGTCCAAAGGACAGGCGAGGTGCAAGTAACGGCACCAGGGTAGGCCAGCCCTTTCCCAATCAATCGATTCTTTGAACCTGATTGCCGTGGGTCTGCGTGCTAGGATAGGAACATTTAGACGCGATCGTCGCGAAGATCGAGCGTCGTCGCGCGTTACATCGTCGGTTACGATGTAAGTACCGGCTGATCCGGATTTTCGCTGCTCTCGTGTTCTGAGATTCTAAGATCGACAAAGGGAATATCAAAGGATAACCTGCGAGGAAATTCAATCGCTAAAATAAAACGCGATGGAGGAGGAAGTCGACCGATAAACTAATCCAGGATAACGAGATTATCGGTCCTGTCAATTCCGTCTTCGTTTTCGTCGTTACATTCGCCGAGATATCGCAAATAACGCCAATGAAATCCGTTCCTCTTGCATTTCCTTGCAGAATTGGAAGCTCTCAACGTCACACCATTTATATCCATATTTAAACTCATACGTCCGTTTCCTAGTCTTGGAAGCGACAATTAGGTTGAAAGATTAAAAGAGCCGAGAAAATTCGTAAATATCGCGTAGCAAACGACCGATATACTTATTTTTGTAAAATCGAATGGAATTACGAATCGCATTGAAACGGGCAAATTTCATGTACGTGAAAAGCGAAGGATTAAAATAAATTGAACAAGCGAATAAAGATCGACGTTTTCCTAATCGTCGTAAACGTCGAACGTCCCTTTCTTCTCTATCCTTCGAATATTTGCAGTCTTCGTCGTCGGGAGACACGCCACTGACAAAAACTGCGTTAAGATCGTTCAGGACGTAACCGCGAATATTCTCGCATATAGACAATATAGTCTCACGAGACGAACGATCTCGAATGCAAACAATCGTAGGAGACTCGCTTCTGAATCCGTAGGTAGAGGTAAACAGATAAAATAAAATA
>JAITYT010000941.1:634128-663056 GCA_025433975.1 Liostenogaster flavolineata | reverse complement strand
AAAAAGGAAAACGTCGTATTTCGAGAAATTGTTATTGTTGTCATTCTGATAGTAAATCAATTATAAAAACTCCTATGAAAACTTATCTCGTTTCACTTTATTTTTGTTTTTAGAAAGCACTCGTACGAACAAAAAATGGCGTCTGGTAAACGAGTTTTCACGGTTAACGTTTCTACTTCACAATGACAAAAAATATTTATCGTTGTCGAAAGATGCATCTTCGCTGCGTCTAGGCAGTCAACGTAGTCGCGTCTCGACAGAGTTATGTCGTCCTTCGCGTTTCTCGAAACTTTTCCAAATGATGATATATCGTCGTCTGACACTAAAAGGGTTAAAAACTTCAACGTTCGTTTAGTCCGACGATACTGTTTGCACTCGAAAATATTCGTCTCGTGATTCATCTACTTGAGTACTACTTCGCTTCCTTATTGCGTTCCGATAAATTTCGTTTTATTTAAATCCTGCTCTTTCTACATTTTCAAATCGCTGGTATGGATTGGAAACGACTCTTATTCGGATAGTCGATGTTTCTTGGCCAGCCAGCTGCTTAAAATCCGAGATTTGCCTTCGTTCGATGCGCCGAAGGGTCTCTTGGACGTATCCTTTCGAGGACATTGGAGTAACACTTGAACACGTATTATTCGAACGAATCAGAAGATTTCGATAATTGACTTCGCTTGGATAACATCAAGCTTTCAAAGTTTGCACGTTGACTTCCGATCCGCTCTCGAAAGTCGAGTCGAATGTAGCCAGCGTGGTTGAAACGTCATGGACCGTATCTTTGGAATATTATCACAGGAACCTTGGAACAATACCGGAACCTCGGGTTGCTCGGACAAATTAAGGAATAATCGATGCTCGAGTAGGTGAATCCCCAAAGTTCACGTACTATTCTCAGGCCCATGTCCAATAATCTGACTGCAAACTCGACGACGCGAAATTAGGATAATCGTCAGATCGAACGTGAAGAATCGAACGTTCGAACGTTGATTGGACCAATTGAATACCATCGATACAGCCGTGACCTATCAAGCTACGAGTAATCGATCGTTCTCTTCAGAACTGTTCATAACTGCTGATGTATAGTACGCTCGACGCACTCTGTCCCGCTTCTTCCAATCCAAATGCGCGTTTACCTTCGCTCTGAAACATCGAGTCGTATAAAAGCATGAAAGAAACACGGCGACACGTCGCCACTTGGGCCTATCGAGGCCCATAGACTTTATATATTTCATGGCATCGTTCTATCAAGGTAAACGTCGAGTTAAGAGGTTTTCGCACGTGCCGCGAGACGCCAAATTGTAGCCATCGCCCTTAAAGCCAAGGAACGTTCTGGAAGAAATGCGAAAGACGACGGGGTACTTGGTGAGTTCCTTTTCGATCGGTCCTCCTTGTGTGTTGATCGTAAGTCGTGGTATCCTATTTAGTCGATAAATATAAGGCTATTTGTAAGATTTTTGGTTTATGTTCTCTCTCCCCCATTGGCGGGGATTATCCCATCAAGCGAGGTGTGCCATTGGTGATAAGAACGGATCTAAACACAACTTTTTTTGTTAACATCCCCCGACGTGGAGAAACGCACGATTTAGAGCCATCGATTCACGTTTCCACGACTTAGTGCGATAGAGGTCGAAAGCTCCTGTTTCTTCGCGTTCGACGAAAAATAGAAACGAAATCTGCACCTACTTCAGGCCGGACGGTGAAGAGTTCAACTTTGAATCATTATGACAGCCACGGTACGAAGTGTCTACCAACCGTATGAAAAGCTGGGTTCAGACTTGACACTTGTAGAACGCGACTCTCCTCCCTGACGTTTCTCTTCTTCTTCTCGTTCTTGTTCGCTTTCCATCCCCTGTTCCTCCCCTCCCCCTCTCTCTCTCTTTCTCTTCCTCTATCTTCCCCTTGCGACAAACATAAGCCATCTTGACGCTCGACGCACGGACATAATTTAGTTTACCGCACGAGGTTTAAGGGGCTAACATCCGACAGGCACGACGCGTAAGAAGTATTAAGCGTAAACTTAATACACGTCATGCATTAACAGTGCAAAACGCAGTCGTAATTCTTATCCTTTCCCCTCGACTATGTACGTTTTCACGTGAGTACGAGGTTTAATCTGCTAAATTAAGCGCGAATGCGACAGGACTTCGACGCGTCAATTATGAAGTTACGCGTTCGATCGGTCGCTCCAACAGTTTCTTAAAGCTCGAGATAGGATACGATTGCATACGAGATGCGTTTTTCAATGTGCGCATCGTTCAAACACTGGTACAGTTTCGCGCTTACCTCGTATGAATTTTAAACGCACGCGAAAAGATAATGCACGTGAAGCGGCCTAATTTTAACAAATCTTGGGGGATCATCGTCACTGTCCGAGTAAATAAAGCGACGTCAAATCTTCTTTGTAAAAATAGCGGTAGAAAGGTCAGTCAAAAGCCGGACAATTCCGTTCCTTGTCAGAATTGTATGCAGCATAAAAACTACATATTTTCTCTGCTTTCCTTCTTCGAGACGAAGACCCCCTAAACCCAATTAATCGAGATTAGAAATTAGAGCTAACGTAACATGCAACGACAAAGACCGAAACAGAATTTCTCGCATTTATAGCGGCAAGACGCTCGGGTATGCCGTTTCTGAAATTCGCATTTCTAAATGCCACTTTCCAGATGATTCGTTATCAGTTATTCCGAGGAATCGACGTCGCGAGACTCATCAAATTAACATAGCCAGAAGTAGAATTACGATCTTATACCGCGCAAGCGATACTCGACATTTTGCGAATGCAGCGGCGGCGACGGCGGCGGCGACGACGCCGTGAATATATCAAAAGATATTAATAATAAGGAGGAGATTGAATCGGTTCAAAAGGAGAAACGGTTTCCATCGTTTCGCCTACAATGAAAAGAGGAAGCAGCGACCACGATTGGCTTCTCGATTTCGTGTCGTTTCGCATAACTTCACCTACACACGTGACAAACTCGCCCAATCTCGATTCCTCTTAACCCTTCCTCCTCCTACCCCTCCTTCGACATCCTCTCGCAGTCGAAGACGACGAAGATTCTTCGTTCGCTATCCGCTGCTCGGCCACTTGCCCATGGAGTCGTGTGGCAAAGACGCAATCGAGTTCCGATTCTTGCTGGCGGCGCTGTTTGTCTTGCGGCTCTCTCCTACCAAAAACAACGGCATTAATCACGAGTAACAAACGGCCAAACTGGACGACTGCATGGTCGTCTTCTCCTTCGCGAGTCTTGCGCTCCCACAGCGCATTTGCAATTTATGAAAATCGTAAGCTTCTTCCATTCTTCTTCGTGGCGTGATCAGTTGGAAGGCCGCGAAGATACCGTCCACGTGGTTTCCCTTCGTGGTTTTAATCGATTGCGCGAAGAAAATAATGGAAGAACGGACCAGTTGGTAATTCTAACGTAACGGAAGTCGTTAATACGCGGCATTAAAAAATCGTTCGATCAACCGATTCGCAAGAAAATCCGATAATTCACGACGAGGCTATCCATATTTGAAAATTTTCTAGGAACCTGCCTATCTGGAAAGTTTAATCTCATTGGAAGGTAACGACTCGGGAATCTGAGACTGTTCTTTATATAGAGATCATAGGATTGATATTATTAGGATCTACGCGATGCACGATATTACGACATCGAATGTAAAACGAAGGAGAGCCAGACAATTTAAAAACAAGAAAGGAAGCGACTCGCGAATTTAGCCCGTGTAATGCGAACTTAATCAGAAGAGCACGAATTTAGGAAAGTTAAATTCAGAACGTGAAGCTATATGGAAATTGGAACGCTTTTACAGTTTCTCCTAAACGAAGTGTTTGAACTTTTATTATATATATAAAAGTAATACGAAATCGCAAGCCTAAGAGCTCGAAGTTAACACGGTTCGTCGCTCGACACCGATAAAAAGAAGCAGGACTTCGATCGTTAATAACCAATGCAATTCTAAAATTTCCATCCGTATGGTTCAAGACGATCGAATTTTACAGTCAACCACCCTCAACGGATTCTCGAAAGGTAGATTATTCATTGCGCCAACGATATATCATATAAACGTAGTGGATAGGGTCACGTTCGATTCATTATTTCAAACCCATAAACATCGACGAACGTATGGAGATGCGACCACAGATCGTCCCTCTTTTTCTTAAGAACAAAAATGGGGAGGGTTGCGCATGCCAAAGAGAGGAAGTTCGAGAGGGATGAAGCTATGTCGTAGGAGTTAAAAGCGCGGTGGCTAGCAGGAGAAGGACGAAGAGAAGGAGGATTACGTCGGCAGTGCCGTAAGTGGGGTTGCAGTTAACCCTACACCCAGGCGCTGATATACTAATTGAATTAGTTATTTCGAGGCAGAAAGTTAAGGGCCGCATCTACCGGTAAGTTTTCAAGCTGAAATAGCTGGAAGAATCGACGTGCCTAGTGCGCGTTGCACCAAGAACTTCCTAAAGTTCTTATTAACTCGAAACTTTGATTCGGTATAGTGAGCGCGCGCGTGCGCTCATCCTTTCGAAATGTTATTTCATTACCGATTCGCCGAATACGTGACGTACTTTTTTATAAAGGAAATCGTTCGGTTAGTACGTTATTCGATTTACTCGTTCTCGTTTCGTGTCCTTATAACGCCGCTTCTTCTTCCATCTTCCTTTGCCTCGTCATCCCCACCAATCCGACCGACACAGAACGAAACACGATGACGATAAATTATTTAGCGGTTCTCTCTCCTGTCTAAGTTTACCTTCGGTGAGCTCGAGCACTCGCTAAAAAGAGAAGAGATCTCGCGTTCGTTTTCTCTTTATTTTCTCGGACGTGTCCCGATACTACGCTGGATGGTGACATGACGTTTATTCCACTTCGAAGTATTTTCTTCCTCCGCCTCGCACATTTATTTCTGCAAGAGGTGTTACCGAGCGTTCGTCGACGCAAACGGAGAACTTATCCTCTTTTTTAGGTTCCAGGATCCTTCCTCGTCGTTTGCAATTATTCCAATTTCCATGGGATACCGTTTTGATAATGAAATAACGATTGTTTTGAATGTTTCGTTGTATCGTCGAAGATCGCGCATTTTCTTGGAAAAATTTCGAATTGTTACGAAGCGTACGCAAATTAGGAACGGACATACGTGTGCGTAGATACTTTAAGAATAATCCTTTCGGTTAAAACTCGTGATACTCCAGAAATACATTGAATCGCGAAGGTAAATCGACTACAAAGTGGTGCTAATGGCTTGACAAACTGGTACCGGATCGTTTCACTTGTTGAGAGTCTCATACGAGTTTGCAGCGATCCCATGTGGGCGAGCATGCAGCGATTCGTGATTTTGCGCAACGTATTTACGTTTCTTAAATACATGAAATAAGTTTTATAAATAAAATATTTTTCTTTTGTGATTATAATCTCTCGCATGCGTTTTTTCTTGCTTTTCTCTTCTACACGTTCATCGACACGTGTAAATTCCATTTCTTTTTCTTTTTTTAAGAAACGTTAAAATGTATTACAAAAATATATGGTATCGCAGAAGATTGGTTAAAAATAAAAATTCCGCGTGTCGAAACGAAATAATTTTTTGTTATTTTGAGGTATTCACTTTCGCCAATAACGCGACTTTTAAATTTATGAAAGAATATAAATTAAGAATGTAAAGAATTTATCTGAATATAAAGTAGCCTCGTATATCCTCACGTAATACAGAAAATAACATTTTACTTACATTGGCAAAAAGAATACGTGCAGTAGGTGGTTTCGTGAAGAGTGACAGCAGTTATTTTATATTCAATTTCCAGTATGACTAAAGGAAAAGTCAGAGACAAGTCTCTGGCGTATTATGTTTCAAGATTGGACAGTATTCGTCGGAACGGCGTTTAACAAATATATGAACATTGATCTTTACTGTTAATGAAGCGTCAGTTCTTTTTTATTACGAATTGAAGAAAAATTAACAATAAGTTGACTAACTTACATTATAGACTTCAACAGCGTGTCATTTTATACACGGTAGGTACGATCTACAACAGAATGAAATAAAAAAAATGAAAATGACAGTCATTTAATTTCCTATTGATTATCTTTCTACGAAAAATGTTAGTATTTCTTTTTTTTCGAAAAGAAATATCGGCATTTAATAAAAAATATTTGTTTATTTAAATTCAGATTAATATCTACATCGGAGTATAAAAATACTTTGCACAGGCATAATGAGCGACGAATAAATTATATAATTCAACTCCGTATTTAACGCATTAATTCATAAAAAATTATGAGATATAATAAAATAAAAGTTATGTACTTATATCGAATGGTATTAAATTAGGAAGGTGTTTCAATGTTTCTAGCATTCTGAAAGGCTGCAACAAGTGCATTCAATTGAACTGCTTCGCTACTTCCAATAGCTACTCTCTTCTCAATTTCGGCCATCTTAATTATCAAATCGATAAGTATATAATCTGGAAATTCAACTTAAACCAAACAAAATATTAATGATGATATTAATTTTTAATAATATCAATTCTAAAATGTCGCGATACTTACTTCTATTTACAAATAAATGCAATTCTGTTAATATATCCTGCAGAGCAAGACCTTTTTTAAGTTTTAAATCTTCTATTTCTAATTTCCTAAATTAAGAAAAATGTAGAAACTATCGAGTATCTAGCAAAGATAACAAAAAATTAATTTTACCAAAAGGATACTACTAAAACATATGTCATACGATTCATTTAGTAACCAGTTTAGAATATTCTTAATATCGACTGGAAGAGGATGTCCGACACAAGTATACACAGTTTCTTCTGTAACTGAGCCAAAAGCAAGCCATGTGCTTTGAAGTATGTTCAAAATTCGCCTCATATCTCCGTTACTCAAACTTAACAGAGCTTGTCTTCCATCTTCTGTTACTTTCAAGCTGCAATAACAAGTGACATTGCTGTATATTAACTGTTCGATATAGAAAGCTACAATCGAATATAGAGCAATAGTTACTTTTCTTCCTTAATGACTTCATTTAGTCTTGGTAAAATTTGTTCTTGCGCCAGAGGGCCAAATCTGAATTTTGTACAACGTGACTGAAGCGCAGGAATTATTTGATTGACATAATTGCATATGATGCAAAAACGTACGTTATCCGTATACTTTTCAATAACTGAAAATAAATTTTTATCTTTATTACAGGCATATTTTTGTAATATTATTAAAACTTACTTCTTCTAAGAGCATTTTGAGCATCATTTGTCATGGCATCGGCTTCGTCAAGAATTATTAATTTAAATCTAGATTTAAACATAGTTCCTGTACTCGCAAAACTTAGAATTTGGCCTCGTACCATACCTATACCTCTGTCATCGGAAGCATTCATTTCCAATACCTACAGACATACGAAAGGAATTATTCTAAAATTAAAACGTAATAGAAGTACGAATAAAAATATACCATTGAATTAAATTGTGCTGGGGTATACAATTTACGAGCACACGCTAATATGGTACTAGTCTTTCCAGTTCCTGGAGGCCCATAAAAAAGAAGATGTGGTAGTTGATTCTCCTCTATAAATTTGCTTACTAAAATTACAAAATATCAAATATTAGCTTCGTTCCTCTTAATTTTATAAATGATCGATGAGTCTTACTAGTCATTATTATTTCTTCGTGAGAAATAAGTTCCCCCAATTCTTTCGGACGATATTTTTCTACCCTGAAATAATTACAAAATATTATAGATAATATTTATTAATTTTTTTATTTACCGTAATATTATCTTACCATGGTAAATTTGTAGACTTCTCGGTCCTGGAAGTCATACTTCTTTAAAAATCTCTTTTAACGACACGTTAAAGGTTATGTTTCAAAGGCGCCTTTTTCAGCACATGTCAAACGAGCAGTAGAGGCGCGACTTTAATTTTAAATAATGAACGCTCATTGGCTCTTACTCTTTCAACCAATCGTGGTGAACTTGTGCGAGAACTTTCAATCGAACTTGTCTTTACTCTAGAGATTTAAATTTAAAAAAAACACGAACATTTGAATTACGCTAATTTCAAAAGATCAAACCGAAAATATATCGTATAATTTTTTAATCAATGGACATAACCATAAACACGTCAAGATCGTGACGTCAAGGTAATGACCAATCTAAGTGTAAATACAATGAGCAATACGGAATTAAATAATGAAACGCCGGAATACATGTTGCTCCCTAAAATGAGGTTCAAATTAAACTTGAGTGAATTTTGGCAAAATGAAGATTTAAAAAATTCTTTTCTGGATGTCATAAAACGGAACAATATGGCACCGTATTACGAGATGATATGTCGAGACTTTCTTTGGGATATAGACAAAGATCTTTACGACAAGATGCACAAGATAAATTTAGAGACGTGGGAAAAATTGGAAGCTGCTCACACGAACGAGGGTCTTAACACTTACGAGGAAGAAAACTGGAGGGAAAAACTGAACTATGCGTTTAATATCGGAGATTGCGATAAGGTCACGGAAATCGCTACTTCCATATACGAAAACGTGACAAGCTCGTCGAGTTGCAAAGTCGAGGCTGCATTTAATCTATTTCGTATAGCATACTTCAAAAGTAACGTTTTTGGAATGGGCAAGATGGTTAGAATTATCACGGACTTGATGGAAGGTGCATGTTGTCTTAATCTCATAATACTTAATTAAAATTGGCCAAGTACGAGTTTATCTTTTATGATTTCGCATACAAATATACACCAAAAGTTTGTTTGAAAATTAATTAGTCGAGAATTCTAAATAAATATAAGCTATAATTATCGTTTACCTGTGAACACGTATCGTTTAAACTGTAAATTTAAAAGAGGCATATACCTGAATGCTTCTATTTATTTCACATTCATCCAAAATTACTTTCAGCTAAATGCACTACAGGTAGTGACTGGTGCTGTCGCAACAAATTAAAAGTTTACGAAGCAATTTATTGCTTAGCAACGAGACATTTTTCACGAGCCGCCAAACTTCTCATCGATTGTATACCGACCTTCGAGTCTTACGAGTTGCTACCATTTAAAGATCTCGTACAGTACACTGTACTGGCAGGAGCAATTTCGCTCTCGAGATCGGATCTCGATATTCAACTCAATAACAATGGAATTCTGCAGCAAGCTTTGATCACCGAGTGCTCCAAGTTTCAAGATTATTTATCCTCTTTGTACGATTGTCATTACACGAGCTTCTTTCAACATCTTGCTTGGATCGAAATCGAGTTGAAGTTCGATCCTCTCCTTCGTCCTCATTATCAATTCTACATACGGGAAATGCGTATTCGCGCTTACTCTCAGTTATTACAAGCATATCGCAGTCTCAGCCTCGATAGAATGGCGATGGAATTCGGCGTCACGGAAGAATTTATCGAACAGGAAGTGGCGCGTTTCATCGCCAACGGCAGATTGCACTGCAAGATCGATAAGGTTTCCGGTACCGTTGTCACCGTTAGTTCCGCAGGCTGCGATAAAGGACAGCCGCCAGATGCGTGCTGCGATCGAGGATTATCTTATCAGAATATCATTAAAAAAGGCGATACTTTGCTCAACCGGTTAAAACGATTAGGCCAAGTTACCGACTATTGAAAAACGCAGCGGATGCTTTAGAGTCCACCTAAACCTTGCAGTTATATCTATTAATTTATAATATTCGTAAAAAGTTATTATGTCGTTAACAATAAAGGATAATATACTTACAGACGGTTTCTTTCATTTATTTCCATGTTGCTTCCTCTTCGAATATTTTTGTTTGCACTTTTATCCGAACGATAAGGCAGTAACGAAAGCTCCAAATTTAGTAGTAACGTTAATTAGCGATTATTAGTGATTCTTTATTATTCTAAATTGTTATACGTTCTTTATCCATGCTCTTTTAAGAAATTTACATCGCGTTAGTCTCGATCGCAGTCCCAACTTCAGGATGAAGAAACATTCGAAAGTTTCAAAACTTGCTGTTCATTCGCGCTTACTGTTTTAACCAACATTAATTACTTTTGGTAAAATGCATCACTCACCTTTTGAAATCGTTCTGTCAGGTTTTCCCCAGATTTTAAATGGGGAAACGTCTTTTCCAACGAATGACGAACGGTAAACTACTGGACAGTGACGAATTTTTGTCCAAAAATAATACTCTTTAATATGCCATAAAAAATATTACTTCTATCGATTCGGATACGGTACAAGTGAAAGCGAGCGTGTGCTCGTTGGTAGTTGCTGCTTGGCGAATGCTGCTTAAATTAATGCCGATACATGATTATGCTGACACAAAATTGAACAGAGGACGCCATCTATCGAGAGCTCCAAATAATTCGTGAGAGGTTGAATCTAAAAAATTGCTTGCCATAGGAAAGGATGGTAGTAAATACGAACATTTTATATTTTTAATTAGTAAGCAAATTATTAAAGACTAGTTGGATGAGTTTTATTAAAATATTTTTATCGAAGTATAAGAGTTTAATATTTACCGTATAAATACCATATAAAATATAAACTATAATATTGAATAAATAATACTTCAGTAATGTATACACTGACGTTTGATGCGAGTGATGTATTCGAGAACTGATGTAAGGATACCTCAAGAATATAATCGTCATATGGTCTACTTATATTCGATAAATTACAAGATTAACAGACATTATAGATCTATAAATGGATAATGAATTATTTTTAGACGAACGATTGTTAATACGATTTATGCGAATTTTCATAAAATGATCATAAAATAGTCATAACCTTAAATTCGATAACTACATTTAATTTGTTTACATTTGTGAATTATTCGATAATTACCAAAAATGTTTCATCGAGTTTTAACGAGATATCCCAGAACAGTCCTAAAAAGGACAATCCAACAAACATATAACTACCTACTTGTGTTGGATTTTGAGGCAACATGTCTTCAGAATGAACTATTGATACCTCAAGAGATCATTGAATTTCCCTGTGTGATATTATCTACGGAAAATTGGAAAGTGAAAGATGTTTTCCATCAGTACGTTAAACCCAAAATTCATCCTACAATTACACCATTTTGCACAGAATTGACAGGAATCATGCAGGAGACAGTAGACGACCAACCTCACTTTCCAGAAGTACTCTCACAGTTTTGTACATGGCTGGAAAATAATAATTGCAGCGACAAAGATGAAAGTGCAATTGTTACGTGCGGCAATTGGGATTTAAAAACTATGTTGCCAAATCAATGTAAAATTGATAACATACAAATACCTGAAATATTTACACAATGGATAGATTTAAAAGAGATATTCTGTAACACAGCAAATTATTTTCCTCGCAGCTTGAAGAACATGCTCTTTCATCTAAATCTTCCAATGGAAGGAAGATTACATTCGGGTATTCATGACACATATAATATGGTCAGAATAATACAAGATTTAAGTAGTAAACATAATGCGGAATTTAAGATTACTTCTTCTTTATATTCTTCAAAATTCAAAGCTATTAAAAATAGTACAAATTGATATCAAATGTAAAAAAAATATTTTATTAATGTAAAAAATATTGCTTTCGTAAAATATAAAAATTACATTAAGTTATAGATAATAAATATTTAAGTAAAAATGCAGAACATGAGTTAATGTCGTTTTACAGCAACCTTTATCGTTACGTCTTGCTTGGTATTTTCAGTGTAAATTTCAAGGATAGCTTCGCAACTGCGTTCCACTCTTTGTTTACACACAATTTTTAGAGAAAACTCTCTACCAGCAGGTATCATTCCTTTAGCTGGAACTATACTTATTGCATCTGAATTCAAAATAGCAGTTTCAAACGGTTGAGCGACTCTACTTGTACTAAATATTGTTACGGTTGCTTCAGTTCTTGTTGGGGGAGTTAAAAGTATGACACTCGGGTTTACTGTAAAGTAATCTTGGCACATTTCATGATGAAGCATATCTTCGCAGCCTGCCATTGTCCTATAAATCACAAACAGGACCGATATAAATTTACTATACTTCTTTCAGTTTTGAACAGAAATAAATAAGATAAAATGTTACTATCGATTCGACTATATATTCAAACTCTTAAAATTATAAATTTAATGAAGTTGTGCTTACTCGGATGGTAAAAAACTCTCTCCAGTTGCCTCGCAGATGGGCCTACTATCGCTACAAAGAGAATAATACATGTCTGATTCATCCGCAGTATCTTGAAGAACCGACAATGTTTCATCTGCAGATGTTTCCATTGTAAGCATTATTTCATGCTGGTGTACACCGCGACATAGATCACCAAGATTTTGCTATATAAACGTTATTTAGTTTACTGCATTAACGAAATCCATAATTTTATAATTATTAGAAATGGAAATATACAAAAAACTTACTACTGTGTCACGTACAACATTTAAATCTGGTATTAGCTGTTCTCTGGGAAAAGCTCTGCATATAGGATAAATAATGTTTCTGAATGTTTCATTTTCACTTCCACTTATTTCACCAGTTTCTTTCACTTTATTATACAACCTAAAACAATTATCTATGGATAAGCATGTATATAATATGTTGATAAAGATATTCGCAGAAAATATTTTACTTTGCTTATTAAATGATATTATTAACGATATATTAAACGATTCTTATAAAGCCGAAGTTCAGCCATGTACTTTGTTCCTATGTTTCTTAACTTAATTTCTGTCAAAATAGTAAAAACGAATAAATCAATAATAATGAGATACGCAATTACAAAAGAAATAGTAACGTAAGTTGAATTTACTATAAACTCTTTGTAAAATTTTTTCTAAATTTACTCAAATTGATATTGCTCTATATGTATCTAAATAACATACAGTATAACTTAAATCACATTACCTACGAATTCGCCAACGTGTTGGTTCATCCCCATAAGTAATAGTTAACGTTCCAACAAGCGATACGTCAGCACGTCGTAATAATGCTAAATCTTCTTTCCTTGGATGAAATTCTAATGTTATCCATTGAATTTCTGTAGGTTCAAGTAATAACTCTGTTGGATTTACATGCCAGCTGGAAACCTTTGCAGGATACACGGCTGAAAATAAATATTAGTAACATTAAGGTTGTAAGTTAAGAAAATAATTTAATTAGGTATACCTTTTGGCGTTAATTTAATCTTAGCATAGGAGCACAAATCTCCGGTATTTTGCACTTTAAGTTTAGCATTTAAAGCGCCATCGAAATTTAGTTTACCAAGTGATAACCACATTTTACCACTTATATCTTTAAAAACTTCTGAGATTTCTACTTTACAACAACCTCCGTAACCGTATAAAAACATCTAAAAATAGAACGCAATTTACGTATTGTTAACAAAGTAATTCTATAAATAAAAACATATATTTACCGCTTTTGAAGGTCGTGACTCGTTATCCTCTTTTTTAGATTCGTAATGTCTAAAGATAATTTTGCCAAAAGCTGCACCGGTATAATGAGGACAAAATACAACAGAAATTGTTTTACTCTCCATACGATGTAATGCTAGTACAATATTTGTAGATAGAGATTGCTTCTCTCGTAGAAACTAAAATATTTCTTAGTTTACAATTATAATCGCATAATAATTACAATAATATTTCGACTTACCTTGAAACTTTTGTTATTATCAGTTATAATTGCCTGAATTTTTATTTTATTGTCACTTGTATTACAAATAGTAAATTCTTTAGTATCGTTTTTTCCCGTTTTTACACTATTCCATACCAATGCAGCATGCGTTGCTTTGATAGGTATTTTATTTCCAGCGACCGTTGCACCAGATGCTGAACTACTCGGAGAATTTCTACCAGAATTACCTGATCTATGAAAACATGAAATTTTACTATACCGAACATTAAATTAAATAAACATATGAGTTTTAAGTAACATACCTACTAGACAAAATGCTATGTGGCGAAGTTGGAGAACTAACACAAGCTAAATTTGGAGGTGTTTCACAATGAAAATGATTATCATTCTCTGCATCTACAATATTACATTGTCCAACTACAGAATAGTAATAAGTATTACTACCTGCAGTTAATTTTATTCTAATGTGTCTAAAATAATAAATTGAGTTAAATAAATTAAATTAGTTTTAAAATGTTATTCGATTTAAATACTACTTGCCTTTCATAATAATCAGAAGCATGTGGTTTAAATGTAATGAAGAAAGATCCTGTTTTATTACATTGTAGCATTAAAGTACTTGGCTTTACAGAAAATTCTTTACTGAGATTTAACAATTGTTCGCTTTCTGCGAGTGATGCAGAAACTGTGACAGGCATACTTCCTGTATTCATAACAGTTAAAGGTTTGGTTTGTTTTTTATGAATAATTATAGGTAATTCTACATCAATGACATGTATTCTGCAAGAGCCAATTTGAACACATAACGGCATCTCTTTAATTATTATTTTATCTTTCTCATTTTCCACTTGAATTACTATTTTAGCATCAATAGAAATTAATTGTTTTTGTGTTGTTTCTACAAAATGAAGCAATTATTTATACATACTCTTATTTGTCAGTGATAATTAATAAAAATAAAAATAATATACTTACGATCATTTAAAACTGAAGGATTTCCTTCACACTGTACATTTATTGTTAACTGTTCTTGGGGTGTAAGTAGATATTTAAATTCATCATAACATTTATTTATACTAAATACTTTTACTTCATTCTATAAAATAAATTATATATAGTTATCATAATGAAATTTGTAACAAAATTATCCTGTTAATCATACTTCAAGTTCTGTATTTAGATTATATTTTTAAATTTAATTAATGATAAAATAATAAATACAAAAGTAATATCTTACTTGCATAATTAAAAATGTTATAAGGAGATCAGTGTTATTTTTATTTTGAAGTACTACGGGAAGAGTAACTACGTTATTTTCATTTATATATTGAAAATCAAGTTTCTGATTTTGAAAAGATGACATTATATCTACTTGTAACTCTTCTGGTTCAAAATAAATCGTATGGTTTATAATGGATTTAACTCGCGTTACCATATCTATTACGTTTACGTTTAATCTCACTATTACTGGTTTACCCATCTTTATCATTTTAATACCAACCTAAAAAAATGCACTATTTTAAAAAAATAGATTAAAAATATAAGATTTAAATTATATATGTCTATGTTCTTATTCATACTTTTGCAACTTGCATTGAGTCTGGATTTATCAGAATTGTTCCATTTGGTAACTCAAGTAAAATATTTTCTTGATCACCTTGTATCTGACATATGCTAAAAGAACATATTATCCATCTATTTCCTATATTTTTAAGCTCAATATTTGCTTCCCTCGATATACCTACTATGCAATAACAAATTTCCTGACTATTTCTGCAAATAATATCTTCTGCAACATATTGTAGATACGTTTAAAATATAAGTTTTACCTATACATTTTTTTACATAAGAAAAAACATTTCATACTTATCGATTGAATTTGGATTCGTGAAAGTGAATATTCAGCAGATGCGTTAATATCTGTTAGCGAAATATACGAAGGAATTTCCTTTTTTAAGGTGTCTTTTTCTCCAATTTCTTCCTTAACAGGAGTGAAATGCCTATTTTCTTTTGAAGTATTTACAAATGCTGCTTGTTGTTGTAAGTCATTTGTACCTATATTATAATACGATGAAGGCAATTTAGTATTTTCCAATACTGATTTCTGATTTGTAATTTGTGATTCCTTAGGAAACTGTTTCTTTTCTAGAAATACATAATAATATTTAATAAAATAAATAACAAGAAGAAAGTAAAGAATATCAAATATATATATATACCAATAATGTGTCGATTCGATGGTTGCATGTTTTTATTTCTTATATCTGCTTTTAATGTTTGTTCTTTTGAAAGATCTGCAACTGTATCCATGGCATGTAGATTTGCATTGGTTTCAAATAATAACCTTCGTGGCACTTTATCTTTAATAGATAATGCTTTATTTAAAATTTTGCTATCCAATGACAATTTTGCAGAAAAACTTAATGATTTGGTTGTGTTATCCAATTTATCAGGAGAATTTACAATAGGTGCAGATTGCCGACTCAAAGGTGACAAGGTGTATGTACTACTAGTAATAACATTATCCTGATCTTGGGGACAGATCTTTTTCTTTTTTGCCATTATGAGTTGATCGACTAATTTTCGCGGTGTACCATCGATATCTTGCAATAATTGAGCAATTCTACTTAAACTCATCAGGCTATGCTCCTCTACATCCTTTGTTGTATCTGTAAGAGTCTTACTTTCGTTTTCCTTGTACATAGGTGACACTGAAAAAATTATTTTTTAAGTATCAAGTATATTGATTAAATAAAGACTTAAATTACCATCTGACAAGGTTGAGTCCACTAACGGTACTAATTTCTCTTTCTTCTTTGGACTTTCAATCGACAATCCAAAACTTGGTCTTTCTACTGCATTATTTGAAATTTCTCCAATATTTCCACATTTTCTTCTAAAAAACTGGCCAACAGACACTTTACGTCCAGCACAAGATCTAAATTGAAAGAGCATTTTAAAATATAATCACAAATAAAATATATCTATAAAACATACTCTACTGATAAGTCCAATTCCCCAATGATGCCAGAGAAGCAAGACAAATTCAAATATTCTTTTTCCGTGTTAGTTGGTGCAGGCATGGCGTAAGAATAATTTTGTTGCCACGAAGCTTCATCTGCTAATATCTGATTAGCCATTTGCGAAGCTGAGTGAAATTCTTCGTCATCAAATTGAGCCATGATTTGTGCAATCGTCGAATCAAAACTTATTCCACATGAACTTTTGTTAGAATGAGAAATTAAACTTTTACTGTTCTTGCTTATTTCAGATGAATGTGCAATTATTTCATTAGGTTCGAAGTCGACCTATAGATATAAAGATTATAATTTTCTAATTTACATTATGATCTTTATTATCATTAATTACTTACACTAATAGCACTACTTTCGTTAGCCGCGATAGGTACACTTTGTTTTGCATGAAAAATAGATTCAGTGAAACATGTAGGTTGCTCCGATCCAATAATATTTAAAGGATTTCTATCGACAGTTAAATTTTGTACATTTGCATTATTCTCTTTATTCGTATCTGTGAAATAATATGTAACATATTAGTTCATAATTAACAATCAATTCGTGTCATAAACGGTCGGACGCTTTACCAGAAACCAATGTGGAAACTTTAGTATCGCTGCATTTACGAAGTAAATTTCTAGCAAATTCCCGTTTTTTATCTATCCCACTACATGGTTCCTTACAATTGTCTTCTCTTTCATCGACCTCGCAGATTACTATAAAGAGTAGAAGAAATATTGTACAAATCAAAAGGCAAAGACCCCTGTAAATGACTGACGATTCTTACAATCACTGATATTAAGAATACCTAAAGATGATTCACCACTTTTAGAAATCTGATCGCTACCATCTGTATTTGACCTTCTGCATTGCTCTTGTGCATCGCTCTCATTGCTGTAGATGTTGTCGAGTCTGAAAGTACGATGCAATGCAATAGAAAACTTCAACAACCATTCGTTAAACTTAATCCTTTAACTATGAAAGCAATCGAGATTAAATCCAAATCAAAGTGTTATCAGTAACGTAAAAAAGAAACATACATATTTTGCCTTCGTACTGTAGACCACGCTCGCGGTAAAGGTGTATCTAACAATGTTACATCCATCAACTTTACATTCTCAGACTTTGTCGGCGTTGACATTGCAACTTCCTTATTTTGCTTCAGATTTGACTTCCACGGTTCTTATTTACGGATAAAAGAAAAAATCGTGTATCTTTCCTGATAGCTGACCAATAGTGCAATGAAACAGGAAAGACGTAAAACCATATTACATGCAGTTTGTTCTTCGACAGTTGATCAATGATAGCGTTTAAATTTGAAAATCTCAATGTTACTGAATGTTGATCGCGAACTCGTATGAACTCTCGAATCGAATCGCCATCTACTGGAAATCGATTATTATATTTTTCAAAAAAAAGTTTACGATATTCGACGGATAACCTAGTCAATCTAAGCATCTCCCGTATTCTTCTCTAAGAAAGTACGTCGTAGATTCATAATCCTTTTCACCGTTTGTAACTTTCGATTTTACTTCGCTTGGGTTTTACGTAGTTTTAAAATACATTCTAATTTCATTTTATATTTTACCATAGATAATATAATACCAAGACACTGTGTCTGTCTCGACAACTTAATGCGGTACGAAAAAATAACTACGCTATACTAGCGCTTTATCAGCGAGTATCGAAACTATCGTTCGCCTATAGATAATTAATAAAAAACAAATTGATATATAAACATAATGAATTTAATTAAAGACACGTCCGTACAGATCGAAAACTAACGAGGAAATAATTCGGAGAATAGGCAACGCAATGTCTCGGTGGCTGGTAACGATGCAAGCGTCACTTCGGCTTAGCGAAGGAGAATAGAACTATAGGAGCCATGAAGCGGCAATTTCTCACAGAGCTACGGCAATTTCTCACAGAGCTACGCCAATCTTTAAACAATTAGAGGTCTTCAATCTTATCACTTTATGGAAAAATAATACGAAGCACGATTTCGTTGACGTCGTGCGGTCTGTGTGGAAAGTACGAAATGATTTTTATACGTGATTGGAATTAAGCGGTATTTAAATTAATATCGTTTTAATTCGATTATTTCAATTTTAATATTTTGAATATTTTGAATACGGTGAAACGCCGTAGTCAAGCTTTCGTTTAAATTAGGTTATACTCTAACCTAACAATTACATGGACTTGTACTCTATAAAATCGACGGTGAGACATTATAGTAGGTGTTTTAAGTGTTAAACGGACGTTGATCGGTACCAAAATGATCGAAGCGGAAGCTACAGAGAGGCCGGAGAAAGAAACGTCGGAGGAGGATAGTAGTAAAAAGGATCCTTACGCTTATCTGGAGAGAGATGATTTTACGTCGGAGAAATACAAAGTCGAAGTGCGTGGATTGCCTAAATATTACGGAATAGGAGAGTTCAAAAAATTATTGAACGAGAAACATAACCTGCAAACATGCAAAGTGAAGCCACCAAGGAGCGGTTCGTTGTACGTTTGTTTCAGGAACGAAGAATGTCGTCAACGAGCTATCTCCACTCTGAATGGTACTTTGTGGAAGAACAGTAAGCTTACCGTACAGGTATCGACAATTTTTTGTAATCGTCCTTTATCGATCGATAAATTTTCATACGTACTAATTATCCGTTATCGCCGTTAGATTGCAAAACCTGCGCCCGATCCTTTCGTTAAACGAAAATTGGAAGAGGAAGAAATCATAAATAAACGATTAAAGAAGAAACAAAACGAATCGTGCATTTCGATCATGGATAAAGTTAAATCTACTACGACTCCTCTTTGGAACGTGCCTTATAGCGATCAAGTAAGGAAACATCGCGATGTTTTACAAAGAAGCGTGAAGATATGATCGTATCTTTTTTAGCTAGAACTTAAACAGAAGGAAATGAAATCTATTCTTATTAAAATTGGTCAGCGAATGCTAAAAGAAAATAAATCATTGACAGAATGGATCAATTTGCAAAGAAATTTATACCAGGGTTTGCCTTGCGAATTGCTACCTATACTTCGTGCCGAAGTAACCGAAGCTTACAGAAACAAGTGTGAATTTTCAGTTGGTAATGCATATCGCTGAAAATATTTTCACAATATATAAGGAAGTTTCATTTTAAAAAATAAATATCTCTATTTGCTGCACGTTGTATGTTTCAGGTAGAAATAACGAAGAGAATAAAATTATAATAGGGTTTAGATTATCTAGTTATGCTGCTGGGTCTACAGCAGTAGGACCTATCGACGATCTTTCCCACATTCCTGAAATTATGAAAACTGCAGTGAAGGTATCTTACGTTTTATGTCTTATATTTTTCATTTAACTTTACTACATTATATAATTTGATGATTATAGATGCACTTTAATATCTTTTAGTAATAATATTAATATTAATTTAATTTTAATATTAATATATAAAATGTCAGATTTTAGAACAATTTATACAAAATTCTGGACTAGAGCCTTTTAATCCAGTCGATCATAGTGGATATTGGAGACAAGTTACTGCTCGTACTAGCCGTCTAAAACACTTAATGTTAATAGTAGCGATACATCCTCAAAATTTGACTGACGATAAACTCAAAGAATTACAAATGCAACTTGGAAACTTTTTTGAATCTGGAGAAGGTTCTAAAGTGAATGTTACGTCACTGTACTTTCAAACTATTAGCAAAAAGTATGTTTTATTTTCTTCAAATAAGTAAAATAGCTATGAAATCAATTTTTGTTATTCGTCAAAACAACAAAATTAATCGAATTAATTTATTTTGACCTTTTAGAGGTATAGGTGGTGAAAGTGCGGATGCCTTATATCACGTCAGTGGTACCGAATACATAGAAGAAACTTTAATGGATATGAAATTTAGAGTATCTCCACAAGCATTTTTTCAAGTAAATACGTTAGGCGCTGAGGTGTTATATAAAGCAGCCATTGATATTGCACAACCATCTTCCGAAACCACTTTGCTTGATGTTTGTTGCGGTACTGGGACCATAGGACTCTGTTTTTCAAAAGTAGTCTATTATTTAAAAATAAAATTTCTGTCTATTTAACTGTATGTGTATATATATTATTTTATTTTTATAGTATTGCGGTGAAGTTCTAGGATTGGAAGTTGTAGCTGATGCTATTAAGGATGCGAAGCAGAATGTAATTCAGAATGGTATTACAAATTGCGACTTTTTCGTAGGTAAGGCGGAAGATATTTTGTTGCCTGTTATACATAGAACAACAAAGTCAAATATTACTGCTGTTGTGGATCCACCTAGAGCTGGTATACGTAAGTATCTATTGTATTTGTTACATTTTAACAGGGGTACAACAAATATTAAGAAATGTATGTTTCGAAACAGTTTATAAAGATTTTTTTTTCAATCGTTTCAGATCTAAAAGCTTTGTTGACATTGCGGAATACGAGGAAATTAAAACGAGTTATATATATATCGTGCGATCCTCGCGCAGCTATGAAAAATTTAATAGATTTAGCAAGACCAAGTTCGAAGAAATATCTTGGAGAACCTTTGGTTCCAGTTAAAGCGGTTGCCGTAGATATGTTCCCTCATACCAAGCATTGTGAACTAATATTGTGCCTAGAACGATTGTCCGAAGCAATGAAATTAAGAAAATGTACCCCCGAGGAACATAGGGAGCCAAAATAAACGTTGTGCTTTTTATTTTCTTCAATCTCATCCTATAAATAGCGATATTAATTTGAAATATTATACGAGTCTTTTCTTTTTATAAATATATATATACATCGTCCGATTATTTTATTTCGTTCATATATTAATCTTTTATTATAATACAATAGCATTAGTATATGCTATGTCATAAGCAAAAATATATTTTTTATTGAAATAATCGGAATCTACTGCCATTCATAAAATGAATATAATATGAGCGCGTTTGTCTTAAATAGGATTTGTATTTTGCTGGATGGTATGCTTAACGTCATATTTGTAATGATTATTGTATATAAATGAAAGTCAAGTTAAATTTAGAAAGTACCGTACCTTTTTAGATATTTGTTTTATATTTTTCCGAATAGCATATTT
This sequence comes from Liostenogaster flavolineata, assembly GCA_025433975.1. NCBI lineage: Eukaryota > Metazoa > Arthropoda > Insecta > Hymenoptera > Vespidae > Liostenogaster > Liostenogaster flavolineata. The sequence goes on along the minus strand of JAITYT010000941.1, from coordinate 641,382 downwards.
TACATAGAGGTATACAGTCTTTAATAAAGAAATTTCAACCGTGCAAGGATATATTTTAGATAAAATGTGTCAAGGACATTTATTTATGATTTTACTTTTAATTAAGGGTAAATGATCGAGCGAAAACGAATAAAAATATAATGTGTTAATCTCACGAACGTGTCAAGAAAATGATTTTATTATTTGTTAAGGATTCTACTGTTCATTGATATCGATTAGATATTTCTGGTTATTTAATATTCTTTTCGTTTTTTTATTTTCTAACGAAATCTGATCAATATTTACAAATAGTGTTAAAAAAAAAGTGAAAATTGAAACCGTGTAGTGTACGATACTATAAAATCAAATATAACAATTCCAAGAAGAAAGAACATTAAACCTCGATTAATTCCGAATGCTCAATCAATTCAATTCAAACTTATCGTTTAAATCTCAAATTCAAATTTATAATAAATTAAAATTTATCATTCATCGGCAAAAAGATAGAAGTAGATAAAAAAGAAGTCGATTATTTCGTTTTGCATGTGCTGGATCGAATTACTTCGAAACCGATCAGTTGGACATATGTAACGGATTAATTGCAGCTTGAAGTTCTGCTATTATCGTCCTTCACTTGTGACACTCTGACCGGAAAAGCACAAGTACAATCGGCGTGCTGCAGCTGGGTCGAGGAAGTGAAACGAATCGGTTTATATTAGGAAATCGATCGAAGTCGTACTCTCATTACGGTGTCGTTATCACTTTCTTCTGAAGCATGTCACTGCGTTAAAGTAGCATCGCCAATAGACGCGTCCTTTTGCTTGGCCGCGTCGTTGAAGATCCATCTGCAATTGGAAAAATCAACTTAACGAAATGCGTCCGCACCGATGAAAACAATTTGTATTTATATTCATTGTATCGATGTTGACACGAAGTTTATAAATAAATCAAATCGCTCGAATATATTGGGTTGTTCGGAAAGTCTCCGCCGGTTTCCGATTTTTTTACTGGAACAATGAAACTTCCCAAAAGATGGCAAACCGTTATCAAATGGAATGGTGCATATATTGTTGAGTAAACTTGATTATTAATAGACAAATATTTCCTTTCAATTTTCCTCCAAAGTTGGCGGAGACTTTTTAAACGATCTAATACAAGAAAACTAGAATCTCTAATACGTTTTTTCATTTCTCAACACAAACATAGGTGATAATAGAAAATCATGCTAAACGAATGTAGTGTAAATTAGAAGAAACGAGACACGTAATAAACTACAAAAATAGCGAATCTCTTTATGATGCGAATTAAAAGCAACGTATAGAATTTGTTCGATGATGTTCGTCACCGTTTGGTCGTCCATCGAAGAAATAATTCGTGATCTGGCTACCGGAAAATGAGGTGCTGATCTGGTCAATGTTCGAGCACTTCCAAGCTCTCTACTAGGATTATCGACGACCTTCTGCAGCGCTACCATTAGCTGGTCGAACAAAAGAGCTGCTCTTTTTGGCAACACCTGCACCATTAAAAAAATGGAGATCAATCCAACCGTTTTAAATAAATAATTAATAAAAAAAGCAGATGTTATCGATATTATCCCAATTACAATTTAATAAATATGAATATTTTTGAAGTAATAATGATATAATAAATTCGATGAATGCAACACTTTCAAAAAAGTCTGAAAGAAATTAACAACAGAATAATAATAATGAATCGAGTAAAATGTAATATATAATTAAGAAGGTAATTGCGCTTCCACCTTTTTTTTTTAATTTAACATCAAACACGATGTAAAATCGACGATAAAAGTAATGAAATTTTGAAATCTTACGTACGTACTGAAAAAATAAAATCTTCGTCCCTACGCGTAACACAGATCAAAGAGAACCGAGTCCGTGAGCAGAACCATTGAAAACATGTAACACGATTCGACTCTTTTGTATTAGTCTTCGATCGAAGAATTCAAAGTATAATAGAATGCAAGAATCATAACAACGTAGTAACGACATTATTACACGCAGGCGTTGCATTTCCTTGAAGTACGATTCCTTTCGCATTTCATTGAATTTACGCTGGTTTTGTTTCGTTAACGACGAACTTTCATCACATATCCGCGCGTACGAATTTACGCACAGCTGCTACATATTTATATTTACTTTTATAATAATTTTTATTTTTTTCAGGCAATTGTTTTAAGCACATCGATTAATTATTCCCTACTGCGCCTCGTTTTGGATCGCACAATTTAGATAGAATTTGGCATTATCGTTGAATGATCGCACGTACTATCGATCGATTGAATTGTTCTCGCAAAATAGACTGATTAATTATTTGAGATAATAATTGTCGTTGATTCAAAAGTTAATTAAATCCATTGATTTTAACGAAGCTGAAGATTTTATCGACGCGCTTCCGCCGTGACATTGTTCGACCATGCGTGAAATCCATCTAACAATAATCGCGTCTTCTACATTAATGACAACATTCTCTCATCTCTTCCTCTTTTCAATAATCGTTTAGATTCTTCGTTGTGATCGTAAATGACGATGGTGATTACAATTTTGACCATTAGAATACGGAAATATAATAATTAAGAAATAATTTGCACGACGATGCCTTCGAAATTCTCCATAAAAAGACAAATTCACAAATCGAATTGGACCTGAATTTAACGTATTATTTATCAAAAGATTGATCGAAATAGTTCAAAATGTTTCTTCGAATATGTCGATACATGTCGACCAAGTATTTGCGATTTTTTTTGACTTTACAAAGAACAAAAAGGAAATAACGAAGCTTGAAAATGTCGTCGCCCTATTGCTAGTAAAATGGCGGCGCGTTAAAATTTTAATCGAATCATCGTCCGCTTTACGGCGATTCTGAGTTGAAATAAAATCGTCCGTACGCTTTAACGAACCATTTCGAGAGCATGTTTACTCGATTATCCGTATTATAGCTTCGGGGCCCTTCCGAAAGTTCTTAACTCCGCGCCAATGCGATTACAGGTCGTTCGTTAAACTGACGATGTTGGATGCGACTGCATCGAACTCCATCGTTCGAAAATTCTGTCTTTCTTGTTTTAAGCCAATACCGAATGAATTTTTCACGAAAATTCGCGATTGTCACGTGGAGGATAGCCGAAAATTTCATATTTAGCGCGGAGGTCAAGCGTCAGGTTCATAAAATCGACGCTAGATGGCCATCGTAGTTCCAATGAGTCGAATTCGGCGATGCGAATTTTGAATTTTCCCGCGTCGCATTTGCGTGGAATAATGTAAGAAATAAAAAATGTTATATAATATATATCAATAAAAATTTTGCAAATCGATAACGAACGAATTTCAGCAAGAAGTTGGGAAAGGATGTTGGAAACTTCTTTCTTGAAATTCTTTGAGGTCAAAAGAATAGCATGAACCGCGTTTGTATCGGACCCAGAAAGATTGTCGGCGAAATGACAGTGTGCAAATAGAAATCGCGATGTAAACAGAGGCTCTTTCGCTTTTTCGTACCCGCGACTCTTTCGTTTCGACCAATTTCCCAAAGGATCCGCGTCTTTATTTCGTTACGGTGTTTTACAACGATGGCATTGTTGAAACGCGCAGCACGAGAATTCGAGGAAAGGTCAGTGTCAATAAGAAACGCGATTCACGCTCGAAATGAAAATGCAAAGAAACTTAGGCGAATATTCTGTTTGTCGCGATATTGTCCGTTTCGAACGTATATCGTTATATCTTTTGTCAACATTGGCGAAGTAGTCGATAGAAATATCTTGGATTCGTATTTATTTTAAACCGTCAAATTAAATTTCTATCATCAATTCATTTCTACTACCGATACTAATGTTTGCAATTATACGAAAAGTCAAAATCAAGTTGCACGAAATTCTGTATTGCTCAACGCAGTGACGATAGAATTTAGACGAACGACGATAATTTAAAAGATTTTTAACGATTATAATCGAGGACCAAGAAACTCGACGAAAGACTTCCGCAAGAACTCGATAGAATTTCGTCAAACCCGTGATAAACGTTTCTCTTCTTTTACAGTGCATCGTAAGAATTATTTCTTATCCGCCGATAAAGAAAAAAGTACCAGCATAAAAGAACATTTCCACATAGTCCTCGAAATAACTCGTAAACTAAAAGTGCCACCTGCACGAATGATTCTATCTCCCCCTTTACAATTCGACGTATATGTACACGTTTTATTTTCAATGGCGTCGTGACGGATCTCGCGATATTTTTCAGTAGTGCCGGCAGAGTCGATGCCACTTTCTAGCGCCATACGCCATTGCCTTTTGACATTTTGAGCGTGACGTTGCAACCATTCGACGAATTTTTTTATGGAGCCGTTTCGTGATCGTAAGGATACGACCCTCGTAGAAATATCATCCGTTATATTGTCGCTGGAACGCCTCTCGTCGAAGGAGTCGTCAAATCGTTTTATTTCCATGGGTGATCGAATCCAAGTTTGCAAACGCCTTCACGTATCCATGTGAATTTATACGTTGTAACGTTCGAACTGTGTACTGTATACGTATTAGATCATCTCATAAATTAGCCATTCACTCCACATACCATTCGATTAACTCCACTTCTAAAATTTTTTGAAAATTAAACTTTGAAAAGAGCACTAGATCGAGCCCTGTTTTTGTATATTTTTAATACAATCTTCCTATCAATAAGTATTAATACGTATTTTACTTACTTAATACGTATTAATAATTAATATAATAAGTATTAAATGAAAAATTTGTAGGCTGCTGAATAATTCATAATTTGTTTCAGAAGCTCATCTGATTAACTCAGTATTATAATATAAATTGCTACAATAATATAATACAATTACAATGCAATAATAATACACCAGCAAGTGCTCAATGATAATGGCAAATAGTTGAGTGGTTTCTTATCACTAAGAAATAAAGTAAACTTATTTAATAAAATTGTTTCGTTATTTTTCTACGCGTTTTGTTTTATGAAGCTAATCGAATTAGTATATGAACGGCTTAAATAATGCGGTTTTTATATTAATGCATTTCATAATTATTTTCCATAATAATGCCCCTATCGAAAATTGCACTAAGAACAAGAACAAGGTAAATTTATTGCCTACTTTTATAGCAAGTTGATGCAATAATTTATATAAGTAATTTATCTCCGCCCCCTCTGACTTCTAGTTTATACAATTGAAAAAAAAAAGAATCATTACTATCGATAATTATTTAGATCGTAGGCGTTACGAGGAGGCTGGTAGAATTCGAGTAACTGCGGAAAAAGATACGTGAATTACGAAGGCGTATTGAGAATCGTTTGTTCGAAATTTATTAAAGCTAATGGAGACATTTTACCTATATCGGAAGGGAAGTATACCTCGTACAAATATACTCGGAGATTAAATTATTCTCAGTGAGATATCCTGCAGTTTATACGGACTGTCGTCCTTTGATCCTTAAAACGGTAACGATCGTACATTCGCCAGTGATTTTATCGCAAACAGAGTTTTACGTTGAATTTATTTGATCGAAAGTCGATAAAACGTGCGATGCTAAATAGGCGAGCCGTTTTGAAAAAACTGGTCTTTTGCATGATGACGATCCGATACATGCACGTAGATCTTAATAAAAGGACGTGTGTTCTCGAACGAATTCTCGATTGCGTCTACGAAGAAGAGGTCAATATTAAAAGGTCAAAGAAATTACAGGAAGAACGTCATATCCTGATGCGTAATAAGCATTTAGTAATTTTATAATAATGATAATAATAACAACAATAATAGTAGTAGTAACTATGTAAAGCCCATATAAATAATTATTCGCGGTGATTTTTGCGGAGTGAAATTGTGGGCGTCAAAAGATATAAAAATAATTTCAATTCCACGAAGATATAATAACGCAATGTCATAACGTCAGAACGAAAGTTGTCTCTCGAATGATACGAAGATCGCCATGGAAGTTTGTTTGCACGCGGTAAAAGTATTTATGACCGAACGTTCTCTCCTTCATTTCCAATGATCAAAGACATTATTAATATTAGTGAGCTCTGATTATCGTTTGTATCGTTATATCGCAAGTCGTTAAAATTATTCCAATTTCTTTTATTTATTTATTAATTTACATTATGTATTCGTTCAAATGTTAAAGTCCAACGGAAAAATTCATGGCTATTTTTAAATCTGCAAAAACCTGTTTTTTTTTCGCTTTGTTTTGCACAAATCGATTTTCTCGATTTATTCATTATTCCATTTCTAAACCTATTTTTCCGTCTACTCCTTAAAACTCAACAAAACAGTTGTTCTTGTTGGATAACGTTAGTCAGGCTAGAATTTTCCTCCACCAATATTACTTGCCGTCGAGTCCTACTGCTTATTAGCACAAGTTGTCCTCTGCTAGTGGTACTCGATCGACGAATGAATATCTAAGCGTAAAATCAACGTCGACGTTCCGATGGAATAACGGAGAAACTTTGATGACAGAACAGCATCGATCACCGTCAAGTCACGAGAGAGACGTTCGACGAAGCGAGGTCCGGTCCATCCTCTTTAACCTCGTAGGTTTAAGCAAAAGCGACAAGAATACGATCGATGTCAACAAAACGATCGACGTAAAACGATCCTTCATTCTCGTTTATTTTCGAAGATCGATATTTTTTACTCGAAACGATCAGATCTACGTCGCTGGCATAGTTTTGGTTACACGAAATAGATCGAAAGCCTCGAGTATATGCAAAAGTTACATCGTTATTTTTTAAATAGATGATAAATTTCCATCAAAGGTTCGTTAATTCGCAAAAATTGCTATGTTTATCTAAAAATTTAATAGCAAATTAACTACAAAAAGAAAAGACGAAACTTTTGATTTAACAAACGTATGTCAAGTGCCTAGTCGCGACTAGTTACAAAAATATATTTATATTAAATGCACGGGTTTCGTCGCAATTTCGACATTACCTAGGGCGAACGATTTGCTTTTCTAGAGTAGAAACATATAGATGGGTGATCGCGAGTGTGACGCAACAGGTAAACGATTCTCTAACGAAGGAATTCCGACTACGTTGCAGTACCTTTCTTACTGATCAAAGCAAAGAACAGAAGTCAATTGGCACACGAAGAGATCTACCAATTAGGAACTAGTCATTTTAATTCACTATTCACGCCATCTTTCTGACTTCTTCCCCTTTCGTTAACATCGTGGCGCTTCTTGATTAATTTTATCGAGTTCTTACGATTCAATCTATTGTATGATCTCTTCGTCGTGTGATATAGATATCTTCGTAT
>JAITYT010000941.1:620756-634058 GCA_025433975.1 Liostenogaster flavolineata | reverse complement strand
ATATATATATATATATATATATATATATATTGGGCTACTCACACCCAGGGCCATCTCGACTCACCAATCATCTTGATACTGCAATTACTCGAACTTATCGCGTTGTATCGAATTAAGCTGCACCAAATTATCAACAGCATTCATAACTAACATAGTGTATACGTAAGGAAAGCATTATACCACAATGATTCACCCTCTTTCTCTCGATTCCTACTTTCTGCACACACCTAAAGCATGATCAGACATCGAAAATCACCTTAAGTCCACGCCATTTTGAAAGTATCGCTTCACGAACGTATCTCAATCGTAAGTACATCGTAAACACAGGCGTAAATCAATTTTTGGAAAAATCAATTTTTTTTTACTCGGAACGATCAAACCTGGCAAGCGCAGGTTTATCGAAAATTTCCGAAAATATCGAATGACAGTGTTAGTGGTGATGCCGGCGGCTGCAACTAATGAAAACGCGACCTTAATTGCGGTATTTGAGGTTATGCGTGACCACGAGTACGTGGCTTATTATCGTACTACTATTCGTCGAATGGATCCTGATTGAATACCGTTAACTTTTCGTATGGATCCGGAAATGCGTCCAGTGACCAGTGACAGGACAAATGGAACCAGTGACGTACACGGAGGTGGGTCTGACGATCGAAACCTCCCCTCTACCTACTGTCTCGTCATACGCACGCTGTTACTTTTCACACATCGTCGATAGCATGCGTGCACCTCCTGATCGATGCGCAACTGTATCGTTGTCTTCATTGAGAATTGTTAAAGGTCGCGTTCTACGTATTTCTCAGCTTCAACGACCCTTCCTCGACGACGACGATCCTTCCGCGATCGTTCGATCATTTTCGACGACGTAATTTAACTTTGCCCGTGACGACGCGACGCCGTACATCGAACGTTTATCAAACGAACCTCATCCGATAGTGAGATCCATCAGCACAAATCGATGTCTGGTATCAAAGGCAAGGATCAAGACTCTGCATAAGATGAAGAATATCCAAGGGTATTTCTATGACGCGTTCAATTCCATTTCATCTGGAACAACATCGTCACGTCGAGGCCTAGAGATCAAAGCGGTGAATAATAGATGTCGATATCGATTAGCAAGATTGCCGACTACGAGAACAAGCTCGAGGGTGCTAGAGTTGATCGAGAATCACGAGTGAGCTACCACTGAACGAACGATTAATGAATTCAAGTTGGACGACTTTTTTTTGGAAATTACGAGTGCAGGTCCGAAGGCTCGATACGGTGCAACGATACTATGATTTTTGCTCGATTAGTTTAAAGAAGGTTAGGAACACTAGGAATGATGCCTTGCTTTCTAATGACTTATTTTACGACTGCTACAGCCGTTGTTCGGTCGGAAAATTTGCTATCGACTAGAGAAATAATTGAAGTTTTGAAGCTAAGCTCAAAACAGAGTAGAAGATATTTTGTCTACTTCGCGGTGTTCAACTGAATTTCAGCCACGTGTTATATACTTTTTCTCCAATTACAACCATTTAATTCGTGTCGCTACGAAAACAACGGGCGAGCCTGTGAGAGACATTTTCGCGAGTGCAATTTTACGCAGATTGATGTAAAGTGCACTTCGTTCGTTTACTGATGAATGCATTTAAACTAGAAAAGAATGAAAAAGAGGAAAGAGGGTTAGTCAATAAGAATGCGATGTTCTCAGTTGGCACGTGACGTTAATAATTACAATGTAAATGTAAATTCAAGGGCGCGTTTACCTGTAAATTTAATAATATAATTAAGTTGGAAATATGAAATGTTATAGATTGCGAATATGGAAATAGAAATAATTAATTGGCATACAATTAGCGTAACAGATACGCATAGAAATAATTAAACAGTAAACCAATTAGGACCATTTTTAAATGTCTTTACCTTTCGATGTCGTGCGACGTATCGTTGGATTCACGATTTCTACTATGTTAATATATGCGGAATACAACGAAGATAGAATAACAGGAATTCGATTTGCGTTTGCGTTGTCACGCGCTTGCTTCGAAATTCCAATGCAAACGAATTACGGTGCGAATAAATTCACAAAACTGACCAATTATTTCGAAATATTTACTTAAATAACAACTAACTACTAACATTAGACACAACTTAAGGACTAAATTAAAATACAACTATGCCTAGTGGTTATCGTTATTTCGAGCTATTTATATGCGATCTAAAGGAAATGAATCCTCCAATCGCCTAAAGACAAAGTGAGAAAAACAGAGAGAGAAAAATAAAAAGAAAAAATGGAACAAAATAAAGTATCCAATATTGTTTTTTGACGACATAAGTTAACGCAAGGTTGATCGTATCAACTTGACGTGGCAAAAGGTTCACTGATGACAAAGGTGCGAAAATGATCAGCGGAATATAGGCAGAGTGCTTTTACGACGAAACATTCGACGTGTCGAGCAGTGATGCGCGAAGTTAAACGCTGACACAAGTGTAAGCACGTGGGTGATTCGTTTGAGCGCGGTTTCGTTGTAGGCGAACGCCTGACGTTCGCGAGCAATTAACGCGGAAAAACGATCGTCGAGATGTCTCGATTGGATTAATTAAACGCCGTCACGCTTGATCTACGACCAAGAAAAAAGGAAGGAACTAGTTGTTTCTTGGATGTTGGTGAAACCTCGCGTTAAATTTTTTATCGAAATTTCCTTCACTTCGAGAAGGATTTTTCGCACGGATTAAATCAACTGTTATTATTCGCATCTTCCCGTTCACCTTGAACAGATAGACTAATTTAAGCCGTTATGTTTAAAAATGACGTAAGTCCAATTTTAACAGAAACGAGTTAAAGCTAGATTCAGGTAAATAATATCTTCTTAAATAAGTAATTATAATAACGGCGAATATTCATATCTTTGACTTTGGACTGCATCAAACAATTTCACTATCGTTTTAAAATATTTTTTAAAATTTCTAAACTTTCGGAAACTAAAAAAAACCTCGTCTCTATTTAATTCCACATCAGTCCTTTTTCTTCTACCTTCTTCCTTCATCGTTCATTTCGACTTCCCTCGGTCGTTCTCGTTTACTATCGACTCACTTAACTATCGAATTCTCAACGAAATTAAGATAATCCAATTAATTGTTCTCGCTCGTGAAATATCGGTTTTAATCGTCGTCGTCCCTGTGATCTTCTCACGTGCATCTCCTTCCCTTGCTACTTTTCCTCCCAGGTTTCTTCGATATTGGAACGGAGCTTGCTCCATCGTTTGAAAAAATTGCAACTGCTCGTGGAATTGCGAAATGTGACGGATAAATTACGTTTGATTGTCGGCCATCAGTCGAGAAAATTGAACCGGCTCCGCGCACTTTTACCAATCGATATTTAAACGCACGATCAAGGATAATAATTCCGTTGATCGTTATCCTCCTTCTTATTCGATTAACACCGGCTGTTACTTTTGCAATAGTCGAGATGAAGGTGCAATCGTTTAACCTTCGATGATTGCGGGTGTCGAGCGTGATCGCGGATAATTTATTTTCGATTGAAATTAATCGGACACTTGCCATCCGACAACGGACTCTGATGTATTGAAGTGAAGTTACCAGAAAGATGGCAAAAGATCATCGAACAAAATGGGAAACATACAGTTGATCAAAGTTCATTTTCTGAAAAAAATTGAGTTTTATTTCGTATTAAAAACCCAAAATTATTTTCTTACCGATCCAATACAATTTTTTCAACGATATTCACGAAATATTTTCTATCCTAAACTCGTAAATAGACGTGTAAATTGTTCGAACGTTACTTCGCGTGACGATTTCGATACGATTATCAACGACCGAAATGAAGGTGCAATTAAAATTCTTTTTAATAAATTGACATTTGTAATGCACAGATGATCTCGATTTTTTAGAAGATCGGCGGAAGGCAAATTATATTAATATAAAATGCAATATCTCAGTTTAATTACCTATAAATGGAAATTAAAGAGCTAAGCTTTCAATCGAGGTATCACAGAGACGAGGCGAGGCGGTTTTTCCGAGGATAAAAGAGAGGATACTAATATGAACCGTCGCATATTACGTAGATACGAAGATAACGAAAAACAGAACCGTTTCAGAAGCTGCTGTTCTCCGTCGCGAGACTAAATTTAATAACGGATCAAAACCAAATAAAATTGTAAAGACATTATGCGAGATTAATTTAAAAAATTGCACTATATTATCTACTAATAGTATCGCGAACCCATATCCATATGTATTCACTTCCATTTCACTCGTAGTTCGTTCAGATTTTATAAAATTATGGAATCCGATGCGATTCCACACGATGTTATAATAAATTGAAAGGAGACAATATTGTTCGAGATAGAAGTACAGATAAGCATATAAACGTTACTGATTTATCGTGTATATGATTAAAAAAACTATCTTGAAAATAATTTATTTTTCAAAATGAACAAAACAATTAAAGAAATATTTTAAACCAAAAGAAATATCGACACCTTCTCTCACCTTTTAACCTCGTTTAAATTTCAAAAACGGGCATTAGGCTTGTACCATCACTCGTTCAATACATTAGAAATATCGATTTACTAGCTGATAAATCGCTTTGCTCTCAAGGTGTACGCGGAAATGAAAAATTGAGCGTTTCAACGCGCCAAGGATGAAATTAATGGCTACGTCACTTAGCCAGTGATACGAACAACGATGTAACCGACGTAAGTGGGATGCGAACAGTGGCAATGAGCTCTTCAATTCTACGTAACTGGTCGCCATCCAACAACCGACAACTCGAGCGAACTACTTCGTGACTTTCCATCTTTTTAGCTCCGCGTCTTCGAAGGTTATTCACTCGTCACGTTCCTAACGTCATCACAAAGCTACGCGAACGCCGTATGGCTTATCCAAGATTTCCCTGGAATGAGAAAAAGTCATTTTATCCTGTGGCGACACATGTCCTAGCGCGATTGGCTATTCGATGTCACCGTGGTATCGACGTCAAACAATTCAAGAACTTTTTAAATGCCTTTGTCAGCCCATTTTGAGAGGAATGTTGAGCTTCGAAGAAGTTAGTCCTTTCTGTCTTTTTTTTTGCGTATGCTTAAGGGATTTCTCTCGGTCGCTGTGATCCACCGATATTCGTTTCGAACCGTGTGTAGTCGAAAGTGTATCGTCTTCTCCTTTCTTTTCATTCTTTAACCCACCGGGTTAAAGAGGTGGTGATTCCATGCGATGCTATCTTTTAACTCTTCTAAGTAATTAAAAACATAAAAAATTCGTGATCAAATCTCTTTTTCGAAAAATATTGTTTAAAAGCAAAATTTGGATGAAATGAATCGATGTAAGGGGATCACTTAAGAAATACTAAGTGATCAATGGATTAAATTTTCATTTCCTCTTTTCTTTAATGGTAGAGGTTCGTCTCCCTTTAAAGTAAATATTTATGATTTCACCCAGATGTCGGTTCGCTCGTAAGCGGGCGTCAAGGCATTTTATACGATTCTGTAGTAGAAGTAAAGTTAAGTAAAGTGGATTAAAGGATAACGACTGACGCTTTCTTTGTGGAATTATCGTGAAGTTCTGTAGTCTACGTTTATCGGTGAATGTTTTGAAAAAAATTCATTACAGCCTAAAAATGTTCTATTAACGTGGGATCTCCGTATTTTTTTTGTTCGACCGAATTACCGCTATATTTGTGACTTCACGATCCTGAGACGAGTTTTCAAATGTTTAAATAACGTAAGAACGAAGAATGTTATTTCTTTTTTCCCCTAAATATACAGGTGTAACAAATGACGTAGTTCCGCCTAAAAATAGTTTCGCATAGTTTTGGAGAAAATCTTTAGGTCGATCACATCTTTCGTTATTTTGTTCTACTTATTGGACGGAGAAAAGCAGAAAGTCTACTAAAAACAGAGGAGAAAGCGTCAGGATCCGGCTTTCCCTAACGCATCCCTTTCTTCGAATGTGATCGCGTTCGATCATAAATTCTCGTTAGGTGAAACATCGAAATACCTCTTATTTACCTTTCTCTGCCTCTCTTACTCCTTGATATTCTCACGTCATCTTCCAAGCGCTTCACCGCTGGTTCGAAAAATCGCGCTTTCATATCAGAAACGTCCATAATTTCGGCTTTCTTTACGAAAACTTTCCAACATCGTAACTAACCTGAACGAAATGGATGATAAGAGGTTGAAAGAATGAACACGCACAAGCTCGATGTGCGTTGGCGTCGCATGAAAAACCAAAGAACGGAAAGAAGACGTAGGGGAAGAAAGATAGAAAAAAAAACCCTTGGTGTTTATCTTAGGTGTTATCCATTTCGAAGAGAAAAATTACGAAGCGGTACGATCGTAAGAGTAATTTTTTCGATACGTTTGAAGATTTACGCGAACGAAAAATTAAAATGAAAAGGATGACTGTAACCAAAGGATGCCTTTGCTATTTTCTACTTTTACAGTCTAACGTCTGTATATCCATTTACGAAATAAATGATTAACAGTATCGACTAATACAATTAATATATAAATAAATAACTTTTTATACATGATAATAAAAAAAAATTTGGCATGTATAAAAAAGTACATGTTTCCATAACGTATTATTCTTCAAACATTCGAGTTTTTTCTATCAAATATCTATGTATAACATTGCGATTGAATTTAAATAAGATCGCGTCATGATAATTCCTTCCTTGTCAGTTTTGAGTTTTGTCGCGAATACAAATGCGATTGTTAATCGGTCTATTTGTCTTCTCCCACGTGCGTAATAGCACGATGAAATATCAACGCCCTGTTCAATGAACATTCAATCGACATTTTCATAATTTGCAGAACAAAATCAATTCTTCGCGTTTCAATTTTAAATCAACGCTCATATTTAGTCTTGTATGGAGTTTGGATCATTCGTTTCCTTCGGCTTACCAAATATCACTCGCGCTTATGTTGGATCTTTATTTATCAACGATTTATTTTAAAGAATGTCGAACATATTTCGTACGATTGACTCATTGAGGATCGATTAATTTTGATAGAATCACTAAGGAATTCATTAAAAATTTTATTAATCGCGATAATTTCGACATCGTGCAAGGGGGTTTTAACCTGGCATCAATGCATATCTAATAGAAATAAATAAAAAAAAAATTATTACGATTGTTTCTATATCTATATTTATATCGATCTGAAAAGATTAGCTTCCTCTCTACCTCTATGCTTCGATTGCTTCAGAATGGCTTTAGGAAAAAGTGAGAAAATTATTTTCGTTGAACAGTGGATCGTTACAACCACGCGCACTAATCAAATTGACGAGCTTGTCGTGTCTGAAACAATGATGGAATCCAATTGGCGATGTATCGACGATCGACGAGGAAATGAGAGAAAGAGGGAGAGTATAGAGCGATCAACGCAATCGTCAAATGCCTTTACTCAGTTCCAGTTTAATTTCGAGATCGATCAGGCGTTTATGCGCAAATGGTCCAACAGTTGCGGTCACGGTTTTAATGATCATCGGAATGGATTTTGCGCCCTGCAATTTATCGTATCTTCCTCGGTATAGGATATTTATTCGTCGGCCCTCGAGCTTGGCAAAGCATCCATCGAACGATCTTCAACGATACATGCTCGTCAATTTGATCGAGAGGGCAAAATCGAGCACAAACGAATTCGCGACTCTTCGTGGCGTTCCACTTTACGAGGTATGCGTGATATAATAAATAATATGACATAACAAGTCGGATTTTGTATCGTTTGACAGAATTAAATCATGAATTATTGCACCGTTGGTACGAGGAAACAATATTAAATTTAATCGTTCCGAAGACGATGGTTGAATCCTTCACTGACTGATACCAAGTTTCCAATCTCGTTGGCGTAGGCAACTTACAGGTTATTCACCTTTCGATGAAGTAAGAAGATTGAAAAATAATCGAGATTGATGCCTTTGTGCTTCCTCCTGAGATTCTTATTCTTCTTTTAATAACCGCCTTGACAACAATCTTTGTTTTCTCTTCTTTCAATGCCGTTACACCTCGATGCCTTAGATTATCACGAAGTTCACACTATTCCCGAATTCTAACACCTGTGCGTGATAAATACCAGATTACGATAGAAAATTGATGCTGAATCGTCGATCTCGATTTTTTATCGATTTCAACCGTAATGAAGTAGCTCGTTTTATTTCGAGGATATTTTAATGATTTATTTTTCGACATTCTGAAAAGATTTGCATAGAACAATTAAGCCTAAATGTATGATATTAGAAATCGTTGCGAAAATAACGTTAACTTTGTCACCTGAAAGATGAATTAAAGCTGGTTGAGCTTGGCGGAAGATAGCTTAATTTATTTTCCTTCGTGAACGTTGTCTTTGAGCTCGCTATATCCCGTTACAGGCACGATTAATGACGGTACAGTTAAGAAAAGAGGGTGCAAGAAGATATCGTTTAAAGAATCTTAAGATACTTAGCCTCTCTTTTATAAAGCAGGATAAAATACATACGATTAATATGTTTTTAATGAAATCTCTGACGTTTGAATAACCTGTTATCGTAAATATAATAAAATTCTACGCGCATATTAAAATTGTCGTACCTAGCGTTTATAAGAACCTTTGTCAGAATTATTTTTATAATTCAATTAGCCCTGCAAAATTTCTACGTCGTAATTTTTCCTTCGCTCATAAGTAACGGAAACAATCGATTTCCTGAATTTAAAGGATCTTGACCCTACGATGCTCAACATTCCTTTTTCCACATTTAATTAGATTTAATTATATAAATTTAATTAGATTTTTGTAAATCTTAGACTCTAATCTCGAGGATTTTTTGCGACGTCCTACTCGTCGTTGACGTGATACGTTAAATGTTAAATTTAAACGATCTTGATTTTATAACGCGGCAAGATAATCAACATTATCGCGATCATCGACGTTCCCTTGGCGTGGTCAACGTTGCGGCGTCACTCCTCACAGAGACTTCAATGCCGTAAGATCTGTTCTGTCCAACGGGCGACGTCCAACGGAGCATCGGGACGTATTTCGCGCCTTTAATCACGTAATGTGTCAATTCGTGTTGCTTAATCGACTCCTAAAGCTTTTCCAGAACACCTTTTCTATCGCTTTTCGAGGAGATCGCGTCAAAGAATAAAGATTTTTCACGCGGACGATGCGAAACGTTGAGATATGTATTTACGTGGAAATTTGTTGAAACACGCAAATTTTCTGGGATAGAAACTCGTTTGAGAAGTTTGCCGCTACACGTAATGGAAACTCAGAACGCGATATCGAACACGTTTCCTGAAAGTACTCGGAACAGGCGATGAGAAAATGACACGTAGCTTTGCGTCTTCTCGTCGCTCGTATCGTGTTAATTAATCCACGTGATGGTGTCTTACCGTGGACTATTTCCAAGCATATCTGTTGCGTTTCGCTAACGTTTTCCTTACGAAGAGAAATTGCGCCTGATTCCGCGTCTCCGCTCCACCGCTGAAGTCGGAAAGGATCGAATCTTCGGTCTGTGAGATGACGTCAATCGGACGTCAACCAAGGAACGAAAAAAAAATAGCAACGACGTACGAATAAAAAGAAAGAAAAAACAAAAAATAAACTGAAACACGTGAGAAAATGTCTTCCTTGTTTATTCTTCTTTTTTTGCGTAAGAAAAATTTTTTCTTTGTAAAGGAATATATATTTTCCATATTTACCATCACCGAGGTAATTTTTTTTTTGGAATACGGGTTTTCTAGAATTTCAATTCTAAAACTGTAAAGTAACAGTCGGTTTAACATGTAACGTATCGTGAGGATTCGTTCTCTGTAAAGAAAGAAAGAAATTAGGAAAAAATATTTAAAGATGATTATTAAAGAATATATCGCTGTTCAAACGAGAAAATACGTTTTGTTAATTATATATATTGGTTAACTAACAATATTCGATGGTTTTTATGATGATTTCCCGTTTTTCGACTACTCATTATTTTACCGTTATTACCGATTATTGAACATTTTTGTTTGTCACCATAACGATCTTTCTATCTTTAATTATGATTCCGTAGTTGCGATCTACATTCCATCGTAAATTCGCATCGGAAATTTCTACGATCGAAAGTCTGAAAAGCGTCGCATCGACAAAAACCTCAACTTCGCGATAAAATGTCACGACATGACGATTTTAAATCGAACGTAGCCAACACGCGTTGACCGCAGCATTTATGTAGTTTTGATACGAAGCAAGTAATTGGCTTCGATCAACTGATCGAGGGCGAGCGCCTCGCGAAATACGACGTGCGAAATTGCGCGATCTCGACAACGTCAAAATTAATGAGAAAATTGCAATCCGAAGAGCGAGCTTCGTTGGGCTATATCGAATCACCCAGTAAGTTAAAAAAAAGTAAGAAAAGGATTCGTTAAAACTAATCGAATTGGTTGGCTTATGATTCTATCCGTGTGAAAGTAATTTCGATTTCCTTAAATAGATCGCGTTATTTTTTTTTAATGACGTCTGTCAGTGTTACGATTATGAATCACAAAGTTGCCAGAAAGATGCTAACAAGTCGTCGAACAAAATAAAAAATATCCAATTGATCAAAGTCGCGTCTGTGAGGGCTAGGGTCAACGTCTTGATCCGATTCTGTTCGGATGGTTGCTATTTTAAAATCGTTCGAAATAATTATCCGAAAAGTTATTTAAGTATATTTAAACTCCTGCGTGGTTAAACAGATTTCTATCGATCCTTTTCGCTTCCATCTTTCATAAATATACTATACCTCGAAATAAAATCCGTACTTCAATTATGTCCGATTATTATTTCGTTCTTTATATCTCGTCAACGTCAGCTTTCACGCTGTCTGATTTTGATAATTTCGAGACCCAGGTAGACCAGTTTCTATCCGGAATACGGAATTACTTCGAAAATAGTATAGCAGAAAGATTTTTTATCATTTTTGCCCGTGTTATTAGCGCTAATTCCGTCTAAAAATTCGTTTTTATCAAAGAATCGCTATACGTCGAAATTCGAAACGGATCGAGAGGATCCTATGATCGTAAAGTCGACGATCGTTGATCTTCCTGGTGAGTCGCAGAACGGTTTAACGATCCTATCGCTGATACGCGACGAGAACGATTAGAACTGTGGTAGACAATGTATCGAAAAATACGAAGGTTGACTTCGTCACGAGGCAAAGACATCGACTAAACGTTATTGGCAGCAGAAGCGGGTAACGTCGCGTTTGAACGACGCCATTTAACGAGCCATTGAAATTTATGACGAGGAACCCGCTAAAATTAATCCACGATGCGACGAATATACTCGTCGCATGCAATCGTGGGCTGCAACTTGTTGGTCGAATCGCGCTCTTCGCATCTGTTCCTCGAGATTAATCGTTTCTGCTAAGTTCCAACTTCCATCGAGGCTTAACAACATGACAAGGTGCAACGAAACTATTGGAACTACCGTACGTCCTGACAGACAAATTTCAAAGTGCTCCAGGAACGCTTGTTTTTACTTGGATGCGAACTTTCGTGGACGATAGATCGAAATGAAAGAAAAATTACTTCGCTCTTGTAGAAACGACCGTATTTCTTACGTATAACTTTTTGAACTGCAAGAGTCGCGTAGATTGTAACTCGTATCCTCCATCTTGTACGTATTTTATCGTACGTCCATGACAAAAAGTACGTCAAATAAAAATCATTGGTTCGAGAGATACACGTTGTAAAATTACTTTCCCGTTACACATTGTAACAGTTCATGTAAAAGTTCTTTCCATTGAAAAATCCTTGGAATCTAGCAATGTCAAGGCAATTGCGTCAAATTTTTTTTCAATTCTTTTTCCCATCCCATAAATGGGACGAACTTTTGCATTGACTTAATATTTTCTTGTAGATACTTTTTCCGTAGACGCTTTATTGGAAATTCTTTTCTTGTACTACTCGTAACAGAGAGAATGCAGAATAAGCTGAAAATGAAATGGCAGGATAAGAGTATATTCGACGTGACTCGTACTATTTCGATGTGATGAAATCGAAGAAAAATAACTCTAGGTCGAAACGTGGAAACGAAACTGAAGTATTTTGTATTCTTAGTTTCGTTTTCTTTTGTCAACGGTCCACGTTAGAAATTTTGCGTTTGAAGCGATTTAGAAGTAAATTGTATCGAATTTCAGAGGTTTCAACAAACATTTACGAATAATCTGTCCGGTGAATCGTTCGGTCGATTATTTTTTTGTTTAGGTTACGCAACAGTTAATGGTATGTTCTTTTCTTGATTTGAAAAGCGCAAGAACAATCTGAAACGCTTGCATCGACGAAAAGGAAGATAGATGAAGGAGGCAGAAAAGTATAAAGAAGGAAGCGCGAAGACATAAAACGATATCTTAACGGAATTGGATATTCTGTAGCGTGATTACATCGAGAAAAAGCGCAGGACTTTTCCATCGTTGAAAGGATAAGAAGAAAGTCGCTTTGGACCCCCACGCATGATCGATCTATGCGTATGCGTCGTCGGATCTATTTTCATCGTGGATGCAGAGATTTATTATATGACACACGCACACATACAATTAATGAGACGACTTGATTAGCAATTAACGATAAATAAATCATTCGGGGTGACAAGAAAATAATTTTGGTTCTTTAATGCGCATTAAAACTCAATTTTTTGTACGAAAAACGAACTTTAATCAATTGCATATTTTTTCATTTTATTCATGATTTTTGGCCATCATTCCGCCAACTTTGCGATTCATAATCATAACAATGACAGATTTCATTAAAAACAAAAATGTAACGTGAAAACAGAAATTACGTTCTTGCCAACCCTATAACAATTACATAGCAAGAGAAATTTAATCGAGTCAATAAAAATGTCATATAAATACTCGATTACATCTCATTTAAATTCATACGATGATTACGTTCACAGCTGTTATAATTTCTTAACAATTTTGATTATCACTTCGAGCGAAACCACCCTTCATCTAGGAAATAAAAAGTTTGTTATTTATTTATACAGAAGAAAACAATTTTAAAAGAATCCTGATTCTACTGTATCTTGAAAAACTTCAAGGTTCATCCAATTTTTCGCTCGTTGATTCTGTTCGAAAGAACACGACCGAGCTCCTTTACCGATTACACGAGAATATAAGAGACGAAGTTCCTTTGGTACACAAGGAATCAATAACTTCGTTAAAATGTTGAAATGTTGCAGGAAATACTGCAAATAACATTTATAAAACCGACTTTTCGATGTAACGAGTAAGGACGAATGGAATAGGATGGAATAAACAGCAAGAACGAGATAATTTTGTGTGTCCTGTTGCAAATCA
>JAITYT010000941.1:546171-620588 GCA_025433975.1 Liostenogaster flavolineata | reverse complement strand
AAAAAAAATATAAAGGGTTGTCGTATTCATTAAATGCGTATCGTTTACAGATATACAGATATCGTTAAATATTGTTCAATTATACGCTTACGTTTCTTCGTTTATTATCGAGTGTGTTTAATAATTCATTTGTTTGACGTAATTCAAATTTTCGATAAATAGCGAACGAAGAGCACCCATATAACAGTGTTCCGTTTTCGCGAAACTGTTCCACCTTTTTAAACATCAACGAAAGATTTTTCTCGATCGAAGAAACGATTACAAGGAGCTAACGACTTCAACAAACAAGCAAACAAATTCAAAGTTCCTCGTCATATAAGTTTACAAATATTCCCAACATTAATTCATCGATCGTATCGCGATCGACTAAGTTCCTTCCTCACCTGCTAAATCATTACGACTCAGAGGAGTGAAACGTTTTCTTATTCGTAAAGATCACCTCGATGTAGCCATTAAAACACTCTTCAGATCACATCTGCCATTCATCAACCAAAACAGCGCACGAGGTTCCAGGAGTAAATAAAAAGAAATACAACTGAAATTCTCATAATAAATCAAAATTCAGTTAAAACGTCGCAATAAAACAATCGACGAAAATATTATTCGAATTAAGTCTCTCGTACATCGAATTCGCTACTTTATCGTCCCTTTGACGTCCCTTTGTACCGTTTTGCCCTTATCAGCCCCTATGTGTCCGCAGTTCGCGCGTGTACTCGTTAATTAAATAAATTCTACGAAATTGGCTCGAAATTACCGACGTCCTTAGCGCCATTACTCGCGGCATCGGGTGTCCATCGATCCTCCTTCCTTCGCCTTACCCCTCCCACTCCCCCCAGACTTTGCCTGTTGCTCCGAAACTGCGACTTACTCACCGGAAACTCGTCGTACTTGGCGGGATAATCAGGATAATCGATGGCGGTTGGATCGACGCCTGTTGCCGCGATGCTTCGCTTGCCAATGGATGCACCGGCTATTATCGGTACCATGGCCACCATCACCAACGGTATGAAACCACTGACCATCTTGCTGGATCGCAGGATTTCCAGAGCTCGTGCCATCGTGATAATATGGATTCACAGATAACGATCGAAGGAATCAACGACGTGTTCACCAAACTCAAAACCACCACCAACCAACCAACCACCCACCCACCCACCCGCCCAACAGCAAGAACAGTAGCAACAGCACTGTTCAGCGATCGACGCTGATTTAACGACGGTAAAGTATTTTTCCTCCTCCTTGATCGATCTCTAGGTCCCTAGAGAGTATGGGATAATCCTCGCAAAAAATCGATCCCTTGCGGCTAGTTTTCGTACGTTGATTCCTTCGTTTTTTCGGGAGCAAGACGTCTAGAGTCAATGGTAAAGCGATTTTTCCTTTTCTTCCTTTCTTTTATTTTTCCAATTTCTTTTCTCCTGCCTCTTCTTGCCCTCCTATCGTCTCACGATCTCTTCTCAAGCTTTCCAGGTCTTTCTCGCCCTCTCTATTTGTACTTCGACCACGCGATGCAGCTGTTCCGTTGCGCGAGGAACGACGTCGCTTCTCGAGGACACGATGTGGCACCCGAAGCCGGCAACCGTTCTCCTATATACTTTGTGGTATGCGATCGGCGTGACGCAGGCGCTGTTGTGACGGAACCGTGATTCGCGAAGTTAGTCGTGGCGCGACGCAGCGCGTTTCGCGTCCCCGACGGATCGAGGGTTGATCGAGAAGGGAAGTCGAGCGATTATTCGAGTCGGATCGAAGGACACGAGTTCATAGAACTCGCCCGAACGATTGTCTTTATGACGATGCTTGATTCGACCTTTAGAATTCTATCGTTTCTCGCCCGAGTATCGGATTCTCCGCATTAACGTAATCCACGTAATCGTTTTGTCGTATTTTTGAGGTCGTGCCGAGTTCTCGTACGCATTGATATTTTTTGAAAAAAGTAAGGTATACATCGGAAGGGCTAATCGATCGATGGTTGAATAATTGTGGAAGAAGTGTTGAACGCTATGCATTGCGGAAGCAGTATGGTTCAAGGTTGGGTTATCTAGAATTGCATTTAAATAACCCATGAGATTATTCAGAATTGAGTTATTCGTATTAATATGCAATATTGCCATATGTAATTTCGTTTTCGTATCACGATATTTAATCTGATGTACTCGATTGACATATCGATGGGAGTACGTTGAGTTTTCTAAGCGGTCCTCTGTTTTGTGCATGTCCGTCGCGAATCGAAGTAGTCATACATTAATTAACTAATGACAATGAGTTAAATTGCGCTTAAAAAATTTGATGAATATTCGAACGAAGAAATAGTTACCGTATAAAAACAAACGTAACAAAACACAACGTCCCAGCGAATGAATTTACAATGAATTCGAGTGATCTATGGAAAAAGTTGTGGTACATCGTTCTTAATAGTTTCTTTGATTTCTTTCTTTCTTCGATTCTTTCGTTCATTCTCTTTTTATGAATTCAACGAAACGATATTTTTTCTTTTTCCTACCGTAGACGAAAAAATAGTCGAGTTTACGAGTGGAGAAAAGCTTTTTCTTCCCTTTGGTTTCCTTCCTCTTTATTCCTTGTCGTTTGGATACTCGTTCGCATTAATCATAGCGACGTTAAAATTCGTAAGAATTTCTGATGAAATTACTCGTTCTTTTTACTTACAATATTAAAAATTCGAACGTGGTCATTGTTATCCTCGATGTAATGGAATAGCGATGGGATGATTCGCTGCCCGAATTCGAGTAAATAAATCTCATCGGTCGAAATTCGTTATTCGAGTTGTCAAAGGCTAATAAAATAATAACGTATCGTACGTTGCACTGCTACGTAATGATCCGATAATATCGCATGCCTATATCGTTTAAAATAGAAGGCGATTGATGGAGATTTAAATAAAAAAATTTAAAAAAATTGATTTTAAAATAAACGAAGAATAATCGATGGATTTATAAAGTTCCCTGTAAATGATGTGTAAATTGCCTAGCCGTAAGAGGAAGAAAATGTCAGCCGTGAGATGAAGTACGGATTATAACTAGTTTCCAACTATTATCCTTTGAACGCGACCGTGGCCGATTACGTATTGTTAAAAACACAAAACCGCACCACTTCGAGGACTTTCCAATATTTGTTATTCGCGAGGGTCATACCAAGCGAAACAATCGAGATACTCGATGAGTGGAATAATTTTGCATTGAGACGTAAAATCTATCATATCTATCATAAAATGACGTGTTTTCCTTTCATTTTGAAAAAAATGTTAGTACAAAACATGTCTTTGCCTGTTCAATAGAGAAATGAATAATTTGCGCTTAAAATTGAGGAATAATTTCATTTCGGACGATCCGGAAAGGCTGTGCGAAAGCAAAGATTTTTTTCAATTATCCTTCGAAAAGTCACGCGGTAGTGAAAGTTGCTGCTTTGTCCAAGGAATGATAAATAGTTTGGTGATCTTTCCGACATAAACGTGATGACATTTTACGATTCCTATTAAATTAAAGAGTCGATAAAGGATGGAAATAGAATGAAACAGATACGAACAAAAAATTCTTTTACTAAGTCGCGTCTTTCGCCATAAATTAATCGAGTTAATGAGAAATAATTACCATCGCCCGACTTCGAGAAGAATATTGAAATATGAAAATTGCGTCAATCGTAATAATTTTCGCTTTACAAACAATTTAGCGCGATAATACGATATGAACTTTCGTCAAACAAGCCAGAGTTATGGTCGCAGTCGATAATCTGTTATAGTCCGATCACGTATCACTTTTAGTTATGCGAAAACAGGCTGATTTGCTTTTCTTTGATAAGCCTCCTTCGATCTTCACTATTTTAGAAGTTTCTAATTTTTCCATGCATTTGCGTTTGTATCATATTTGCGATATAATTTAAAAAAAAAACTAAAAATAAAATAACGCGAGAGAAAAGTAAATAGTTAAGTATGGACTCGAATACTTCGATATATTGTTCGTACTAGAAGATACAAAAAGCATAGGGAGAGAGCATCTGAGAAAACGAGAGGGGAGGAAATGACGGAAACTCAGTTTTTTCCGCAAAGTTCTACCGCATGAGTAATCTTAAGCATAATCTAATATATTTTTGATATAACACTATTTATCGAAATTCGTTTTATTTATAACGATATTACTTACGTCATATTTTTCCACGATAAATGCATTTAAACATGCGTTAATAAACGAATATTCCCAAATCGTTTAAACCGATTGAAAAGTTTAATCCTTGGAATAATAAACTAAGTTTCCTTTGCTGTTTTACTTCTCTAAATAATTTCAAATAAATAACTTGAAATAACTTTTGCTATGCACTTTTGTTAATTGCTCATTAAGCTGTATAAGATAAATCTTTCTTATTAAATATCGTATCTCAATTAATCTTACTAAAATTAATTAACTCCGATGTCGACTACAAGGAAGAATTTTAACACGTTCATTCTCGATTATTCCAGACGAGGTGCGGGTCAATCGTAGCTTCTTTTTTGTTAATAAAATTAGGGAAAAAATTCGATCAGTCGGATAAAATTCAATCTCTCTCACACATCTCTCTCACAGAGGAACGTGAACTAGTCCGTGCGTCCATCACATCCTCGTTTAGTGTCTTGCCGCTGTTAAAGCAACGCTTCAGGAATACTGCGATTAATTGCGTTCGGATAGCCGCTTTCCAAGCACCTCGTTCATCCTTAAGCTCGTTCGTTCGAGCCTCTAGAATATAAAAGACCGTAACACCGCGAATATCGAGAACTTCGAAAAGAATTTTAGCACATCGATGTCCACCAATGCGTGAAACTCTTTTTCTTTTATTCGTTATGGTCAAATTTCTCATTTTTCTTTATCGCAAGGTAAAGCTAATTTATTGCAATTTCATTATATCAAATTTATCGTCGATATTCCAGTTAAATTTATTCTTTCATTTTTTATTACAATATTATTTCATCCCCATCTCATTTATTTTCCTTTTATGGCGTCCTTTAGGCGCCATTCTATTAGGTGATATAACGTGAAAGGTCGGATTTCTTATCATTCGCGAATTGATTGCTGAAGTGGTTGTATGTACTGTATATTCAGAGATAAAAAATCAAATTTTCTTTTTTTTAATAACCCGATATTTCATAGTACACGACTTAATATATAATACTTCTACGCATATATTTCGTAACAAACATCTCGTCCTAACGTTCACTATTATTATCATTGCTGTTACTAAATGACGAAGTGCAAGATTATCCTTGATAACAGTGATAATATTAGTCATCTATCGAAATAATTTCACGGAACTGGAATTAACGCGGAGAGTCGAAATAGACACGCTTGTTGTTCTATGAATCTAATAGTAATCACGTGACGCTCGATCACTCAGGTTTAACAAAATGCCTCCCCTGCTTCTCCAGAAAATATCATATATACAATTATGTGCATCCTCCAACTTGGATCGTTGGATCGAAACAACGTTGATAAAACAAAATCGAACGATTTTATTCAGAAGCCTCTAAGAATAATTTTCACGATTACGAGAAGAACGACGTTTTTACATCCGTGTCGTTGTTCTATTTTTAAGTTAAAGTCGATCAGGCAAATGATTCGACATGTAATTAAATTAATTACCTACTTTCTTCGATGCCTTCGGTAAACGCAGAGACGAGTGTCATCAAAGTATTCGCTTTTTTTGCAACTTGGAATAAATTGACGTCGTCTTTTCCGCTGGAGCTTCGTCGCCTTCGCATCAATTAAGGCGTCGGTGATTTTTTTCTTTGAATTTATATGGCTCGATTTCGTTTTCGTATCGTCCACGTAGGAGTAATCATCGCATGCAAAAGGATTAGTACGCGGTTAAGCCGAGTTCAGACGCTCTTTGTTCGAAAAAACGGGAAGAACGCGATGATCAAGACCGACTTAATCGTCCGTCATAAACTATCATTTACAGGTGACGCGCGTTGTTGGTTTCCTTCATTGTTTTCCCGCGATGCAAGCAAATTGAACGTCCGTGCGAGCCATAGAAGAATGAAGCAAAGAGAAAGAACGAAGAAATAGATGCGCGAATGCCAAAACGAACAAAGGGCAAGAGAAACGATCGATGTTTTCGCGTTGACGCGCTTAATTAATTCGTAATATCGTACGCGCGCGATAAAGACAAATAATTAATTAACGCGTTTACTGAATTTTACCAACGTTTCGCCTATGCGTGTGCGTGTATGTGCGCTTCGAATTCGCATGTGGAAATTTCATCGTTTTAACGCGTCGATTAATTCGCGATAAAATTAAATAACGACGCGTATATTTCGTTGTTGATGAAATAAGACTAAGCAAGACTCGGAAGACGGATTGCTGCTTACGGATGATCGGTGTTCGCCATCGTATTCAACCAGACAGCGAGAGTAGACTCTTTCATCGCGAATCGATAACCCGGTAACTCAATTTTCATACATCAATGAAATCTTTGCGTTCGTTTCGTACGCGCGTAGGCACTGTTAAGTACGTTTTGTTAATATCGAATTTTATATACGGCAAAGCCGGCAAAATGACGTGTATTCGTTCGTACACCTACACTAGGACGAACGAACGAACGAATTAATCGATAATTTATAATTTATCAAATTAAATAAACGTATTAGGCCTATCGGAAAATTCCATCGTATAATGTCATCTTAAGTTGAACATTAAATTTTTCGACCATTGCATTTCTACTTATGTTGGTTACATACACGAAGAGATGGTTAATATCGATGAAAATTATAATGCCCGATAAATATTAATTAATCTATCTGAAATGAATTAGTTTCTTTTAATTCGAAAGCGACAGAACTTTCCGCTAGGCCTAATATATCCGCATACATATTCTTGAACGATGAATAAATGATAACCAAAGAACCTTATTTATTTGCAATTGATCGGTGATCGAGGTTTATTAGTTGCGACGTCCTTGCGTACTTATCAAAAGTTTCAAATAGGCGAGAAAATGAGAGTAAGGGACAATCGCGTATTTAAGTTAGAAAATCGCCATCGCGCCGCGGAACAGTGATCTCGAACAACGATGAAACAACAGAGGCCCAAGGGAGCCGGAAGTGTCCCTTCCGCGTTCGAACTAGGTCAATTCGGTGGACGCGAACTGTTTGCCGCTGCGTAGTGATGATCCTAAGCAGATTTCACTGGCAAACTTTCGCCCATTAATTTGAACGTTGCGTGAAATTGTTACCGTCAGCAGCACTGTCCTGTCGTCTTCTCTAACGCGAACGAGTGATTCGTTTTCGCGTTTTCAGACTCGATCGATCAGCGCATCCTTGCGGCGGCAGAATCACGTCGAGTCGTTGATCGCTTTGCATCGCTTATAAGCCGCGGGCTCTTACAACGGTGATCACGCATGCCATTCGACTTTATTTTTAGCCTTGTCTAGGTCGAAAATAGCGCGACAAATAGATATCGATGATATCGAGATGCGTCCGCGATTTTGAAGGCTTACGGATTGCGTCCACGCATAAATGGTTCATCATTGGTACGTGAATTATTATTGTCTCTCTTTTTCGGAATCCCCTTGGATTTCAATTCCAATCGCGTTGTCATTAATCAAAGAAGACCATTGAACTTTCGTTATTCATATCGCCTACGATACGGTTTTGCAAACAGCACTCGTCACACGAGAATTAGCACGGAATATGCCAGAGTCAAATCCAAGAAGGAATTCTTTTGATGAAACTTCGTATGCGATTTATTGGGTCGGCTAGGAAGTAATTTCAGTTTTTAAGTGCAAAATAAAACTCAATTTTTTAAGCAAGGAGCGAAGTTTACTCGATTATATATATTTTCCATTTTCGATAAATTTCACGAATTATTTTGCATCTTCGCTATCAGCGGTTTCATCATCGTCGCGCTATATGAACGTTCCGTCACGCAAGTATCCTTCGAACCTCAGGACAAATCTAATACGTCCAAGAACGCGCTAGCCAAAGGACCAATTGGGTCGATCGATGGCACGTCTTCGAAGGATCTCTGTCAGGAAGTCCCTCGAGTCGACGGAGATCCACTCTTTCGTGGAAAAATTGTTTTAATTAGAGGACCGAGCGCGTCACGTACGGGTCATAATTAACGACTAATAACATTCCGTCTAGCGGTTTTCTACGTGACGAAGGCGACGATTAGGTCATTTCGTCGCACGCTCGATTTGGAGAGACCAGGAAAAAGCTCTTTCGAGTTTTGCATCGATGTACCTCGTTAAAAATTATAATTTAAAAACGATAATCACGTTACTAGTCGTTTCCAGTCTAGATTCTACCGATTCTACTTAGTCTAAAGATATAGAGATAAATACTACCGCAATTAGAGAAGAAATACGACGACCGAATTATTTACGCGTTTTACGTGAAAATTGACGCGTGAATTCAGCTTCGCGTGCGTATTTAAGGAGAGCAATCTCGAAGGAGCAAATTTTATTTTTGGATTTCCGAGGTATTTCTAGATATCGTCTCGCTTCGGGTTTATATCAGAACCTCGACTGGGTTCTATATAATCGAAGGGTTCGCAGCAGCGTAAAAGTTAAATGAGGATGGGCTGACATCAGTTAGAAGTTCGATAAGAGCCGCTTCGACTGTACCTCGCCGATCAAAATAGGGGCGACTACGGATTTCGACGGCCAATAACCCGCGATAACTTTAAAACGCGTATATTTACATCGTTCGACGTACACGCGACTTATCTTTTGGAAATTCAAGCGAGAAACGCGTCGCTTTTTTCGTTACCATGCATATGATCCACTGCTTGAGAGAAATATTTCGCTCATTTATTTCAATTTAAATTATATTTCCAAATTTTAATTTACGTGCACCGATTTCGCGTATCCTGTCGTTCATCGTACTTGGTTACTTTCCAATTATCGCTTCGTAATGGACCTATTGTTTTTTGACGAAAAATAATCTTATATAAATATAAATACTATTTATTAAATTAAAATTATAGATATTGAAAGTAAATAAATTTTCATTCTGAAAGATTTATGCACGTGTATCTACGTACGATTTGAGAGGGAAAATTAATTTTGGAGCATACGAAAAAACACTCACGATAAGAGTACGAAACAATGCCAAGCGTCAAGAGTTGATTCGTGATGAATGGCAACACGTGTAAGACACGATTTTTTACAAAGTTCAACGTTCCTACAGAAGTAGCGATTTGTCCTTGCCTTCTTCTTTTTGACGCTTAAAAAATATACTTGTTTCGTTGTTGCTAATAAAGTGCTACCCTTTGTTTATTCTCGTTAAAAGAAATGCAAGATTTTGTAGAAAGGCGCTCATTGAGATCCTTCGTCTAACGCGACTGAACAAACGCGTAACGAGTATTTGAATTGTTTGGAATTTTGAAGGTGTTCGAATAACGACGAAACTGCGCGTAAATTTTATCGGATATCGCGCCACGACTAGCTGTTTTCCATCAAACTCTAACGTTTCTAGAAAATCGAGGAAAGTGATAAGCCGAAAGCGAGTTGACGATAATTAATTGTTAACACTGGAGCAAACTCTCTTATCGGTGGATAGGGAAAAAAATAATCGATCGAAATTTTTGAAATTGGCTCGATCGTTTCCCAAGTGGAAGAAAGTTGCACGTACCGACTCGATGGGACTCACGTTGTACGATAATGGTTTTTCTTGGTCTTTCCTTGAATTATAAAATCGTTAGCCTTTTAGACGGAGAAGAAAATCTTTCGTATATTGTTCGAGTTACATTGGATGAGTGCGGTTAAAAGTTGGGCAGAAGTCACGTAGGCGTGATACCTTTTTATTTCGAAGATAGCGAGATAGGAAATAGGTTCATCCTGAAAGCGATCGTTTCTTACCGCATCCTAAGAAATTCTAAATTGAAAACATTTTTATCGTAGATACCGTTTTATCGTAAGACGATGTGTTCTGGATTCGATGCGATTTGATTGAAAATATTCGTTACTTATTTCGATTCATGTACCGGATTTTGACCGATGCGTCTTAAAGTCAGCCGTAGTCAAAGGACTAAAGTTGCACAAATCTAATTAATTAATCTTGATTAATCTCCGAGGCGTCTACTAGCAAGTGCTTTCACAAAATGAATATCGAATATAAAATGGACGTACGAGTACAAGTCTTCGTTAAACGACAAATAGTTATACAAAAGACCGATTAATTATTCGATACCAGATCCAACGGTTCAAAAGGTCCATTCTTATTGTAAAATCCTTATTGTAAAAGATTTATAAAAGCAACGAAATATTTGAAAGTGAAATAAAGGACCCGAAAGGAAAAAGAAGAGAAATCCTCTCCGCAGTTATTCGAGAAGCGAATTCCGTGGGATAGAAAGAAGTTTTGAAATATTTTCCGTCCTTCCCGAGGCGATCGATCAAGGCGATTTCCCTCTCGAACGAATCGATACTCGGTGTCTTCGTCTTGTCAGGTCGTAACAAGAACGATCGCCTTCTGCTGGCTGTTGCTGCTCCTTCCCCCTTGGAAGATAGGCTCGCGCCCACTGCTTTGCCGCGGGACGAACTAGGGGAAAGTTTTTAACACGAAGAAGGCCACCGCAGCATCGCGTTATCGTCGATGGTCGTGGTGCTGAATGGATCGAAGGCTGAACTACAATAACGATGACAAGTTAATTCGAGACACGTGAGGAGAAATAGTAATGAACTTACGTAAACAGTATTGAAAAGAGGGTGAAAAATTTACCCGAAGCTGACGGTAGAATTTTTGGATTCATGACGCATGTAAAAGCTTACCATCGCTGATTCTGGCAGAAATATCGAATTTTATGTAAAATATTTCAATAAAAATTGCAAGGACAAGCAATTTCTTTGAGATAAATCCCCTGACACGTGGACAAATCAATTACGTATCGCATATATGTATCGATAGATTTTTGGATTGATGACAGCCGAAAAAGGTTACCTGGTTCTGCCTTAAGTCCACCAGAAACATTGAATTTAATGTTACGTACTCAAACAGGTGCATATGTATATAATATTAAGTAATTGAGATTTTATCAGCATTCACGGTTACTGTTTGGTTTCTACGAGACGAATCCCTGTTAACTATATCATTGATATGGTAAATCCCTAACATGGTCATGTTAACTTCAATATTGATGTTTACACGTGTTTCTTTGAGATAAATCTCTAACATGGTCATGTTAATTACACTACTGACACTAGGTTCTTTGATGTAAATCCCTGTCGTAAAGGCCTGTTAAATACGATGCTGATTCCTGGACGTGCAAATGGACAATTCCGTGCGAACAATTCGCCGAAGTCTCGTTCGAGTATGGAGGAATATCGAGGATGACGCGAGTGAGAAAAATCATCGATGTCAAGAAGCAGCGTGGGAAGAAATGACCATTCGCAACACTGGAAATCAATCAGAATCGCACCAGCGGACTTCGGGGTAATGGAACCTCGGAAGCGGCGCAACGACATACATGAGAATTTGCCCTAAAGGTTTCTCTGGTAGCACTCAACCACCCGCTGATCTTCTTCCCATGAGAGGAAGAAACAAAAAAGGACGGAAATACGGACCGGACGACAAAGCGCGCGTGAGCGAGAGAAACAGAGAGACAAGCTCTATAAATACGCACGACTTCTTAGGAAAATACACAACTTCCCGTTTTGCTAGTCTCGGAGCTATATAATTCGAAACGATTGACAGACGACTTTGCTACTTTTTTGCTGCTTTTCTTCGAGTATTATATCGATCTCTCACGTCGCAGGACAGAACCGTTTGCCCTTTACGTCACTTATCGCGTCGATGTAGACCGTATCACGGCGACAAATGAAGACTTATGATTTTTCTGTAGGCAAGGTTCGATAAAAACATCGGGGGAACTATCAAAGTATGAATTTTTGTGCCCGTCTAGTCGAGGAACGGATTCGAACTTTTTAAGTCCGATTCGATAAATTATTCGTCTTTTCCAAAAGGTTCGCGAAGGCTCGCGAGGGTTGGAGAAGTGGGGGCGGAGGTAGAGTGAATGAGAAAGAAACGGAAGGAGTAGGTTAAGGTTAATATTAAGGCTAGGATTACGAGTAGAATAAGAAGAGGAGTAAGAGTAGGACAAGTGTGCGAGTGGGAAGGAGAAACGGAATGGTATGCGAGCTCTATCTCTCTCTTTCTAGGATAAGAAGATAAATTGAAAGATAAGTGATACTAACATAAGTCTATACGTAAAGAGTATGTAAGAAGTGATGAGAGATTGTGAGAGATGCCTGCATCCCTTAGGGGGGCAAAGAATAAAAATTAAACTAAAGCAAATAGGAAGGATAAAGGAAAATATTAGGAACAGAACTTAGATTCTCGTAACCCAATTCTTCGATACGTCGTAAGCATTGTGTTATTAGGATAAAATATAAGATTGATAAAATTACATTCATGCATGGAAGTTCGACAAAATTTGTAAGAGCGTTTTAGCTTTGCGAAAATACTAAAAGTTGAATATACGAGTTACGTTACATAGAGTAACACGGAATCGTCGAAACTTGTTACGTTTATCAGCCGGTGAAAGAAAACGTCTAAAGGGCGAACGGTACTTGCAAAATGCATCGCGTTATCTTATAACCTTTGAACGCAAACAATAGCAAACAATGGCTAGAGGAATGAAAACGAACGCCACTGTCACGTCCGTTGCTTTTAGGAAAGTCCACTAACTGACACGTAACTCGCCTTTACAGTGACTAACATTTTCAAAGTTCTACGTAGATCTTGCGCCGTGACCCGAGGATTTCATGTGAATTCTTCGCAATACGCAATACGCAATATGCTTTTCCTTCGAACCGAAGCAATCCAATAAAAATTCGAGCTTCTCAGTCATTTCTTTCATTTTTATTAATTTTGCATCTCGGTGCGGCGTAGTAAAGTACGATACAAAGTCGAAATCAACATACACATGTAAGAATTGTTTTTGACGATAAATAAATATTTTAATAAAACTAAAAAGAAGTTGCTCATGTTTTGGAACGTTCGATTAAAATTTAATTCAATAATTAAATGAGTAATCTTGCTTAATTAAGATAAATAAAATCTTGACAAAAATTATCTAATATCAAGTAAAAACTGAACATTTCGAAAATGGAAAAGTATTTGTTTGTATACGTGCTTTGCTATTTACAAAAGTTATCTTTTCCAGAAATACGACAGCAACGTTTGTCGATACAAGACCAATTACCGATATCGGCTGTCAATTGGAATTAAATCTTGATGAAAATATCGAAATATTCCTCGCGTACCAAACATTTTTCTTTCGCGATAGTATCCAGCTTTACCGACGGTCAGTAAGAGAACTTTGCTAAATATTGATATAAGATATAAACTCGCAAGATAACTGCTAGATTTTTAACACTAACGAAGAAACGAGAGAGGATACCCTTAGAGATTCTTTTTCATGTCAAGCGTAGTTTCACGTCAATGATAGCGTTATCGACCTGCGAAGAGTAATCACGTGTTATACGTACAAAAAGCTTATACGCGTTGATTCGAACAGTTCTCCACTTATTTACAAAAAATAAACTTTTGATAACAAATATGTTAAATTAAACAACAAGTACTTTGTAGTATCTTACAACTTTTTAGTACATAAAAAGATAGGAATCCTGTTGATTTTAAAGGACCTAACTAATAACTAAACTCTGCATGGTTTGGTATTTTTGTAATCAGTTGGGTATTTGCGAAGGTATTCGACGTCTCGTGCGTTTTAAAAATATGTAAAACAAAAAGTAAAGAAGGAAAGTACGAAGAAGTGGTTCCTTCACGAACAGTCCGACAACCAAGATGGGTTAATATTGGAGATCGTGTACTGGCTAACAGCGAAGATGATGTTTGCTCTGGTTACTGCCACATTAATCACAGTCGATAGGAGTTCGGTCTACGACATCGTTATATCGTGGTTTGTATCATGTACCTTGCTGTATAACGTAGAATACGATTCTTTCCTCGAGGACAGTCTGACTGTGGCGCACGTGGCAAACGACAAGCGATCGAAATAGGATCACATAGAATAAAATAATGTCCTGGAAAATAAACCTCTTGCACTCGGTTTTCCCCATTAAGGGGACGTCGTAAGTCTAGCAAATCACTTGGGTGTCCATTTTGGTTTTTTCGAATTACAATTAATTATATTTCGTAATATACAAACGATACGAGAATAAATTGCTTGAATTCTGAGTTAAGCTATTTAATATGACACGATTCCTATCTGCTTACAGGCTTTCCTAAAAAGACGCTGTCGAATTGTTTCCAACCTGTCGAATGCAAAGAGGCAAGATAATTTTCTTAATGTCTTCCTACGTAAAACGCGAATAGAAGCATTACTGATGGAATTGTACGATGATTAGGAGCTTCGTTCTACACACGAAACACAATAGATTCTAGGCACGTGCTAGTGGATCCCTAGGCTGGAAAAGCGAACTCACCATTAGTGGTTGGTGAGATCCATTGAAAGCAACATACCGTCTTCTGTGTTTCTCGGCTCCCAGCAGGGGTCAATGGACGGAAAAATATATATGTTTCGACCGAATTGGTTGTTACTAGGTGGGGGCAGGAAATATCAAAAGGTCACGGTTTCTTGATCAATGGCAGAGCAACGAGAGAATTAAGAGGAGAATAACTGAATTAAAGGACCCTAAAGAATCCAGTAAGACACAGTAATCGATCTTATGTGTTGGTTCTTACAACGAAAAGGTGTACAACGATGAACCATTTTCTTTCCTTTATTTTTGATGATTCGAAATGTGAATCTCGACGCATGACAATAATGAGAATCTTAAAAAAAAAAGAATCAGTGAAGAGACAATTAGCGTAACTGCAAGATATACGACAATTTAATTTATTTGCAATAGATATAAAAACTGTATTGGTCATTTTATAGATACAATGCATAAATCAAAGTTTCTCGTTATTTTCACAACGAATGACACTACATCTTCCACGCTCGAAATTTCTTAATACTTTATCGATAACGTTTAAGACCAACGATACGAAGCGAAACGATAATTCGCATCTTCTTGAATTGCTTACAACGACAAACCACATATTTATCGGAACTTCGTACCGATCGAGCAGTCGATTATCGGCTTTCTATGAACGATCACGTCTCATTCATCGAATGCATTTACAATTCCATTTGTCTGTTTACTCGCCTGTACAAGAATCATCTCCTTATCTACTACGATATTCGCCTTCCTTTCGTGCGAAACGAAATAAACTCCGGCAACGAATTCAGTGCATTACGCGTGCGTGCGCGATCGACTTAAGTCTCGACAAATATTCTCTTTGCAGATAGATTTTTTATTAGAAGTGCATCGTTGCGCCCAGGTTGCACATTCGCATCGCGCCAACACGCGTTTCGAACGTATTCTAACGAATACACTAAATAAAGGAGGAAGAAGCGCCGCGTACCAGTCCGAATCGTAAAAACAAGCGCGAAAGGAGGCAAGAAAGATAGCGAAGGGATCAAGCAACCGAGTTTCTTGCATTCGCCAGAGACCAGGTGCACGATTTCAAGAAACGACGTATGTACATCCAATTTCAAAACGATACGGTCGATTTTGCTTGAAAATCTTGGTATGGCTGGATAAAGACTCTCCAGGGTTTTGTTCGAATTTTTAGACGCACAGGCTCGACAGAAAATCGAAATTTAAGCGATAAAACACATCTACGAACAATAAATAATTAATCTGCGAACAATACGACTTGGATAAGCGATTCTCAGGGTTCTAATGCAGCCTAACTAGACCAAAGTGGAAATCCGAAGTTCCTTTTGAAAATAACCATCGAATTTTACGCATGATCAAAAATTCTTACGCTTTCGAAGAAACCCTTCAATTTCGAAAAACGTCAGGTACGATGTTTGTATGTTTTTTAGAGTATATTTCTAAAGCGTATGGAATTTCGAACTGTGCGATAGACTCGATGGTTGCGTTCTAGAGTGACCCAAGGCCAAGGCAAGTTTGTCCTTAGAAAAAAAAATTGCGTAACGCCTTGGTCAATTTAACGTGATCTTAAACGACGACATTGACATGGACGTAGTCTTTTCTCTCGCGACGATGAATGAAGAAGTAAATTAATTTCGATGTGAAAAGTAACCGTTCTTTCGTTCTCGAGTGAATGCAACAAAGGTCTTGGTGGTAATAGTTTGTTGCATCGATTTTAAATTATCGATTTACACAAAAGATAGATCCGTCAGATCGTTGACAGAATTCGCTTGCTGACGAGAACGCGATAACGAAAATATATTACGAGACAGGATATTAATTATATTTTACAATAAATCGTTACATAATCGTTACAGTGGAAATGAATTCTTTATTCGGCTGCGTTTCGACGTCACGAGTTTCGACCACGGCCCCAGCACGTGACTCTCAGCACGCCTGTAAAAAACATACAAATGCACAACTTTTAAACTTTGATTTTCTCCAATTCATTTTTACGAATCATTTCTATTTTCTCAGTGAAAAGGAATTTCAGAAATAGAACCAAAATTATTAATTAATATTGCTAAGCTAACAATTACCTAACAATTGCTAAAACGTAGAATAATCTCACGAATATCATTAAAAATCCTATAGACTGAGCGTATTACAAAATACGACAGAAAAAAATTAGCTACGCATCGAAAGACAAATATGACGTCGCTGAATATGAGTAGGAATTAAATTCCATTAAAACGAGGTACGTGATACAAAGATGAAAGAATAGCAAATTAGGAAAAATTCAGAACTAAGAATCGTTTCTAACTAAGAACGTTTCTAATAAAAAATTATGTGTACCGTAAAAAAAATTGTTCGCTTAAGTATTCCACTTTCACGGATGTCCAGAAGAGGCGAGAGAGACGGTCAGCGGTCAGCAGGTTGACAGGCTGCAGACCAAGTTTCGATTTGCGTTACTTTACTATGCGAAATTACGACGAAATTAGGAGAAATATTCTGCGAGTGTTCTCAGCTAGACGATCGAAGACGAACTGGTAACGGCATTGTTTTGGTAGGCAGTCTTAAGTAGAAATTCTAAGAAATAGACGCGTTGTTCTTCGTCCTTCCAAAACAAAAACATAGACCGACAATATACGTGCCTTCGACGAGTTTCGATGTGTTGGTACGCACGTAAACACGTTCTATACCTTAGAAAATTACGGCAAAGCCTTCGATAATTTATGCAAAGTAAAATTTATAATCGACGTAACGATGATTTTACTAAAAACTGCAACTGAACGCAATGATAATACCGTGACAATGATCGTTCAAAATGTGGAAAAAGTAAAGTAGACATAAATGATCGGTTCGATCCTCCGGTAAAAATATTATAGCAACTGCGTTTTAACAAGTTCGAATTAATCGTTTTTCATGCGCTTTTCCAAAGGTTTTCGACGTGCCGAATACGAATGCGGAGTCAAAAGTTCGATCAGAATACTCGTTGCGAAGTAACACGCAATCTGATCCAATACTGTGCATCATTCGAAAGTCGATGTCATGTAAAATGTTAAAAAGAATTTTAAAACGGCCTTACATCATAAACAGATATTTTACATTCGTGGTGCTTTTCTCGTTGTACGCGAAAATGATAAGAGACTTTCGTCTATTAAAATCCTTCGATCGATGCGTCGTTCCTACCTAGACTTAAAATTTGTTAGTCCGTATAACAAAGCAAACATTTCTTCCTAAGATAAAAACGAATATCGAATATTTCGCTTCCTTATGAAACTTTATTCGTCTTCGTGGCTAGCAGGCGAGCGACTTATTAAATCACGTTTAAACGTAATCTAGGGCTGACTAATGAAATTTCGATACGTAAGACGTGATATAACGCGTAATACTCGATGTTCGAAGATTCCCATCGTTCGACGAGTCGAACTTTCCTCGTGACTTCGTGCGTCCATCGCAACTTCCATCGATCTGAATTTACTAAACTTCAGATTCAAAGGAGTATTTACTTCGGAAAGACCTTAAACGCTTGCTCTTAATATCAAGATTCGTATCGACTATACGTAGAATTGTAAAAGACGGTTGACTGCGACGAATTATACAAATGCCAAATGTTTATTGTAATTGGTGTTATAATATTTGTCACGTCGAAAGTGTCTCGTTGCTTCCCTCTTTTCTCGATTACTGCTAAAGAAACTCTT
The DNA here is from genome assembly GCA_025433975.1 of Liostenogaster flavolineata. Classification (NCBI taxonomy): domain Eukaryota; kingdom Metazoa; phylum Arthropoda; class Insecta; order Hymenoptera; family Vespidae; genus Liostenogaster; species Liostenogaster flavolineata. The sequence goes on along the minus strand of JAITYT010000941.1, from coordinate 602,466 downwards.
GGAAGAGCAATACCTATACTAAGATCGACACTGTGCTCGATATGACGATTTATAAGAGGAAGATGGAGGAAGAAAAAGAGAGTGGAGAGGAAGAGGAAGAGGAAGATAGGAAAAGTTTTGCAAATATGAAACGTTAAAATATCCGATAAAGCTATGAATATGATAATAATTGATGAATAACGATGAACTAATGATAATAATCGCAATAACCAAACAGTGGATTATTAATAAATAATTCTGGAATGCCGAGATGAATAAAGTGTCCTATAGCATTAAGATCCTTTCATACTTTTTGAACGCAAGAAGCATGCACGATAGATTATTAAATCTAAGGCTCAAATTAAAAGCAGCTTGTCTTGGTCAAGAGACAAGAAAGGATAATAACCTGGAATTAAGCGACGATCATGACAAGATACACGATAAAACGATATAAATCGCTACTTTGTTAGGATCACCAGAAACAACGAGCTGCGTGGAACGATCTATTTCACTGATCTTTTTGCCTACGTCCTTTGGCTTATCTGACGTCTTCCTTTTCTTCTATTCGAGGCTGCCCACTACTGTTCTTCCTCTCCTTTCGAGGAAAAGGAAAAGAGATAGAAAGATCGACGTCACGGAGAAAATCCGTCGTCATCGTAGATAACGATAACGAGTGAACCCAGCGGGGATTGTTTACGGTACATTTGCATACGGTCGTATCGAAGCTTGCATCCTTCGACATCGAAGGCGTGCCGATATCGCGAATCGCGCGATAACGATGCATCCAAAGCCAACATCGAAGTACATCCACGTCGGTATTCATTTCCTTGGGTGCCTTCGAAAGATGGAAGTCATCGTCTCTTCTTCAGGATCGCAAGGCGAGAACGATCCATCGTCCTTCGCCATTTTTGACGAATTTGACGAGTTTTATTGGCTCGCCACTAAAATACGCACCTTTGCAAATGAAATAAAATAACTCTTACAGAATGCCACATTTTTGTTCAAAAATTTTACATGATCTCGATAGAGAGTTCGACTGACTAAATTTGTATAAATAATCATTATTTAAGATCTTCTTAAATAAGTGTTATTTAATTTTTACTTCTAAAACTAATACTTTCTCCTGTGTGATAATCTTCAAAGCAAATATCTTTGTTGAGAGGTATATCAAAAAACCACATTCTATGACGCTTTATAAAATTGAAAAAATTGGAAAAAAATATAACAAAGTTGAAATCAATTTCACAATAACTGATAAGAGTCATTATTGAACAAACTGAATATCGATAAAAAATAATTAATTTTTGAAGTCGATGATCAGGCCAACTGTCTCAAATTCCTGTGCGGTACGTGCAAATCGATCGTCATCGATATAATCGAAATACCGAATACATATCCATTTGTTCATGTTACGAAAATTCGTCGAGGGAAATTCATGAATATTGCGAAATAAATGTCGTGGTTCGCGGTAAAGATCGATAATGCGCTGGACGCAAATATCGTGGCTTATCGCAGCAGAAATTCATTAAATTTCTGAGTGGTCAGCGTGGATACGTATGTCGAAAGGAAGTCATTCGATAATAATCATATACGTTTTAAATGAAACGAATAACCATGGTGCACTCGATAAACAGGATTATTGCATTTAGTTTTGTGCAATGTGCAACCGCGTTTATGTCATTCATAGTTCGATATCAGAGCTAGAAAAATAGAGAGAGTGTTAACGACGACCACTAATCGTCGAAAATAAATATCGTTCTATGATATCGACAGAATATGAATTTTGGTAGAATTTCCTCGAAGAAACCGAACAGCGATAGAATTAGCGGCAGTAGTTACAGCAAAATTTTTCTTCCTTTTATTCTTTCTATTTTTCGTCGTTCCTTCCTTTCATCTTTTCCTTGTTCAAAGGAAAAGACGAAATAAAAGAAAATCTTCGTTCGATCGATCCGTCAATGGGCTTGAACGCGATAAAACAAAAAGGGATTTGCTCGTTCGATTGGAGAAAACTCGTTTCTACATTCTCTCGCGTACGTCAACGACTGACCATCGTCTTACCATTATCACTGCCGATTCTTAAGGAAACGTCAAATCGCCGTGGAACTCTAACGAGGTGATTCACCTCGTTAGACCTTCGACGAGAATTAAAATAGACACGGTATCGCGACTCTTGAACTTTTTTGACACCGTTAAGAGATCTGATAGAGAAAAATACGAACCACGATATTCGTTGAATAGGAATGATCCGAACGTGATAATTCGTTTGTACGATAACGCGTGAAAATAGATTTTGAAACAAAATAGATTTTAGATAATCTCGCCAAACACTCGCGTTTAATTCTTCAAGTGGTCGAAAATCCAATGCGAGGTTATTCAATCTCTATGATTATCGGAACACGCTTCTCCGATACCCAATTTTAATTAGACTAATAACGCTACTTCGTCGAATTTATTTCAGTTAATTTCAAGCGACGTGAAAATCGTAAACTACCCTTCTTCGAATATTAAGGTCGTGTAATATGAAATGTCGGATTTCTCGTCATTTGCGAATTTATTCCCGAAGCGATTCTGATCGGTACAATGTTCATTTGAATTTAAAAAATCAATCTTCCGTTGAACAAAACGACGTTTCACTTTACACGACCTAATATATCGTGCAAAGTTATTTGTAAAAAGTGCAGTAATCGACTTACCTTCGCGTAACGAGAACATCGAGATTTTTATGCGCGTAATGCTCAAAGTAAAAATGTCAGAGGCGTATGTGACATTTCTCGAGCAGATAAGACTTTCGGATTATTACGTACTTTAATGTGCTTTCTCTTCCCTGTTCCCATGTACCTGCTTCCTTTCATATGCGCGATCGCGGGACGACTCTTGCGGAAGCCACGCTAATGAAGTTCGAGTAGATCAAAATTTGCCGAGAATTCAAGGGACCCAGAGGAGAATCTACGAAATTAAGTCAGAGTCGATATTGTCGGTGAATGTCACGTTAATTACAGTATAAACGCGAGTCGCGGCAATTTCTGGTCACTTTTATGGTCTCAAGGGAGTCGAAGCCGATCGTCATAGAGGTTCAGGATTCCTCGTAATCAGGGTCAAACTGTCGTTCTCTTGCATTTAATGCGACTCTCAAGGGAACGATTTCGCGCAAAAATTTATCCCGTTCGTCGTCGGTGTTTTCATTCGGTCCTGTTCTTTTTTTTCATGCTAAAACGTGTCGCAAGTGCCGAATAATTCCTCGAATTCGACCAGAAATTTAAGTTTTACTCGTAGTAAGATGAATTGAACCTCGTATAGGACTTCGTTATTATTTTACTAATCTTATTCGACTGAATATCAAGAAATGAAATTTACATAATAGAGGAATCGGTAAATTTATTTGAGAGAAAATGGTTCGATAGATTCAATCCCGTTTTGCGAATTCAGCAAGGAATTTCCTTAACTCGAATCTGTAATTTATTATATTAATCGTAGAAACGAAGTAACCAAATGGAATAATTATTCTTAAACGTAAGCTTACGAAGCGATTTTTAATTCAAGACATTCGAATCGATCGACATTTTCAAAGCGACATTTTTTTCCAAGTACGACTTCAGAGACGACTTCGATCGTGGTCTTTGGACCTTTCGAATCTATTTTTTCGTTTGGCTTTGTGTTTTGATAGGTGGTTTCGATCGTTATATATTCGATTCGATTTCATCGACCGCAAATTGGCAAAAAGTTAACTTTGCTATGTTAAACGTGCTCGTGCCCTTTCTGCGCGTTCCAATTCGTTTCAGTTTCGTTGCGTTATTTTCTACATTTTTGCGAAACAAATTTTCGATAACTATCTTCGATGTCTGCTTGCTTTACGTCTATCGTATCATAATTTTAATCGTAACAAAGGGAATAATAGAATACTTAAATAGCGTTACGCTTTGCGGACAGCTGTTTCGAATAATATATTCGATTAGCAAGAAAGTAATTTTGATTTTGGCAAATTACCAGAAAGGCAATAAAAATACTAATATACTTATACTAATATTAGTATAATTGATTAAAGTTGATTCTCTGTATAAAGAATTGAGTTTTATTTCACACTTAAGAACCGAAATTACTTTCCTCTTATGTCCAAATAAAAGGAGCTTTTTTTAAAGCAAATTGAGAAGGGATTAAAAGGCTCTCAAACCTCGTTTAAACGAAAATCACCATCGTATCTCGCGTCATCGAATGAGTACGGTTTTCGATACACGATGCAAAATCAAGGTCGAAAACTAACGCGACTCTTGCCGTGGCAATTAAAGCGAATACCGATGGAGACGTACCAAAGTGGAACGAAGAAAAATGACAGAAACGTTTCGAGCGACCGAGAAAGGACGTCGTCTAGTGACGGACGGTCGACGGAGGACGATGGACAAAGGGTGGATTTTTTTAAAGCGTAAGAATAAATGTAGTTAGTTACGAGTCGTATTAAAAATCTTAATTAGCACGAGGACGACAAAGAAGTCGTTAGATACTCGTTAACTTGCGTAACGAAGACGAGACGAAGGATAACGCAGTCAACTTCGACATCGATATCGTAAGAGTTATTTCTTCGCTACTATGCGTTCTTTCCCAGCCTTGAATTTTCCTATCCAGCACCTTTCTGCGCCGTGACGTCCGTGTCGACCTTTCTCACGTTGCCTCGAAAGATCGTTACGTTCCATTCCATTCCGATTCGAGATCGAAACAACCGAAATCTTCTCGAGTGGAAAATGTCGAACGTTCCTTTCCGCGACGTATCTGATTCGCACGATCGATCGTATTGAAAGAATCGTCGTAACGTGTCTCTCCTTCCGTCGGAGCTCGATTATTTCTATATTTCATGACACGCGTGTAACGTCGAAATTTCGTACTCTCGGTTCCCAATTTTTTTTCCATTTAATCTCGATTGTTTCTAATTTTTAATTGGATACCGATCAAGTAGCAAAATTTATCCAGAACGATTGCAGTTTTAATTTTAATTTATATTTATAATATTAACCGATAGAAGAGTAATAATTTTATATAATAATTAGAGACACGTCAAAGTATACTTACAAGAAAGTATAGATAATAGCCTCCTCTCTCAATTTTTTATTATTCTCGATACATTTTGTCGTATTGCCCGGAGAGACTTGTCGATTAAATACCATCTTATTGTTATTGCCTGAGTTATTACCGCTATAAAGACACTATCGTTATTATTTAGACAATGATTACACAACGAAAGGGGTATGGACCCTATCGATTTTCTTTTGTAAGATTAATCCTGTTATTTGTAAGTAGATGGTCGAAGGATGGAAACTGAACCCTTTTTAAAGGAACCCTTCTGATCCGGAAGAAACTGACCGATATAATTTCGATTTAAAAACGGAGAAAATTTCTAACCTTAGCATCGGAAGAATACATTTGTGCGCGCACGTGTAAGTACGCGTGTATCATCGCTGTTAAGATAAATTTTATAATACATTTATTATTACAAACAGTTATGTATATAAAACAAAAGAGTTTCTCCTCTGACTGAAAGGCTAAAAACAATTGAATCGTCGCCACGTCAGCGCAAACTCCACAACGACAGAACATCAATAACTTGAATATTTTTTTAACAGTCGTAGTCTTCGATTCCTGTAGAGAATGTATGCAACAGGATCAATTTCACTGAAGTGAAACAGTGATTTATTCGAGCTGCCACGCAGTGAATTACTGTTATATAATTTTGACGCAGACGATTTGAAGGACAAACTGAGAATCTGTGGTTCTTCGATTCAAGGACTGTTTTTATAACCTTGCAAGTAAACCGTGGATACGCTTGAATTTATTCGTATTTCGAACGATAATTTATTGTTTTAAAAATGGAACATCGGTGTATAAACAGTTGTCGACTTTGCCATCGCGTCAAAGAAGTATCAGAATTTGGATAGAAATGTTGCTTTTTGTACCGATATTCTGATGCATCGTTCAACTAGGCACTCGCGAACGTACGTCGAGAAGAAGTTAACCGATTACTTGACAAAAAAGTGACGTGAAGGAATGGTTAGGCAGACTTAATCCATCAGCCGTCAATGTCCTGATTTTAAAATGGATATTTTCTTTCGAGTATTTTCTAATAACAATTGTACCACATCATGCTAATGCCCCAAAAAAGGATGATTATTTTTTTTTATTTAAATGTGTATATACATATTACGTATATGTGTAAATATTTTCTCATTTTCTTGATTTTTATATAGTGACGGATAATAGGTGAAGAGCCGTGAGGAGAAAGACGAAAGATCTTTAAACTTTGTTAGGCTCTTCTGGATGTTCCACGACGTTGAAATTGTTATACGCAGCGCAGCTGTTCTTCGTTCTGTTGTACGTGACACTTATTACAGGGTGAAAATGATACGAAGTTTTGTTCTATATTATTAAAGATTTCCTTCCACTTCAACCAGTAAAATCAGGATTTATCTCGTTATGATAATCACCGTTTAAACGCTTGAAAATAAAATGAAGATATTTCTAATTGTTTTCGATATCACAAAACGTAAGTTTGCTACGATAAACGCACTTTCTTTAGACAGAATTGTAATTTTCCAATGCGTATAGCGCATGGATGATCGCGTATTGGATAATTTTTCCAATAATTTTTTTTATTCTTTTTCCTTTTCCGCTAAAATCACTGAAATTAACGAACGACGTTATAGACTTTAGAAATATCCTCGATTGTTTGGATTATTAATTATCTTCACCGGCGGAGGATATAAATTTTATCGAACAAAATGGAACGTACGAATTAACGTAAAATACATCTATGGATATTTTACGAAGGCTAAATTTATAGAATAAATGAACAAAATTTTATTAGATCGTCGTTTTGCTTATTTCGACCACAAAGGGTTGATATGCGCCGCGAGCAGCTGCGCCACGTCAAATCGCAGCATCTGCGTTTCGCGAATGCAACTCGACTCTGCATCGAGAGAAGTTTGTCGATATTCAAGCGATACTCCGCTTTTTCATGCGTAGTGCGAATTTGCAAAAATTGAACATCGCGCGATGGATTCCAGCGAATTAAATGAATGACCTGTCCAGTCGCAAAACTCCGAACGTAAATATTTTAACAAACGAACGAGCGATAATCCCCTTTTATTATTGCCGTATAACTCGTTTCGTCGAACGACGTCGTAAAAAACAATCCTCAACGAGGTGAATGCCACGCGACTCTTTTAACACCGTCGTGTCGAACTACAAAGTCATCGAAACGAATTTATCGTGATCGTCCCGTAAAAAGTTAACAAAATCAAGTCTTACTAATTTTAATTTACATTATATATTTCGTCGGTCACCGGTGACCCCCGTCGCGCCCAATGTGTTAAAAGCATTCTCCACTTCGTCTATCTTACAATTAGAAAAAAGCCAGCTTCGAAACCCAGTTTACTTGCGGTATTTTCGTACTAGAGGTGACAAAGGTCGGGCAACTTTGAACGACGAAATTTGTTCGCAATAAATGGAAGTTGTCGATACTCGTTGTCGCGGGAAAGCGACGATGGCCGCGGCATTATCGCTTTCACCATCGACGATAAGATTACGTTCGCGGGAGAATCGATCGGTTTTCGACTTTCGATTAGCTCCCTGCTCGGTTGTCGATCGTTACGCGACACGACGGACGCGAACATTCAGAGTGAAACGTCGTTTCTTCCTCGTCGGTGCAAAGCAACGCGTTCGAACGAAAAAGTGATCGTGCGATTCGTTGGCACGCGTGAGCTCGTAAGTATCGTTCGTCGAATTTTTCGGCGTTCAGCGACGTTGAGAAGAAATTGAATAGACGCGAGTACAGTTGACTCCCTTATAATGCGAATTCGTATGATAAGACAAAAAATTCAATCTGAATTTACTCATACAGAGTGTAAGATAAATTTAACGTTTCCATATAGTTTCTAACTTTTTGTCTTTTTGTTTGGAAAAGAGACGGTATATACTTGCCTGATGTTTATACATGAACAGTCGCGCTGACAATTTAAGAAAGTTTTTCTTTTATTTCAGTACGCATGGCTAAAACAGATATATTTCTTATAAAAAATATTATAACAAAAAATACATTTTTTCCCTTCCTTTATAATTTAGTCATCTACATTCCGTTCTAACTTTTCTTTATTGAAAGGAACCTTTTGAAACGAGTTAATTAAAACTAACAGTCTGTTTTCAATGAAATAATATTTCAAACTGAATCGCATCTCATTAGCAATATGCGATAACCGTTACAATTTAAAGAAATGTTTAAAGTTCCATAAATTGGTCCGATAATGTGCTTTAGTAAGATTCATCGCAATATGCACGTATAATATGTATATTTTTCACGTGTTAATAAAATTATTTTTATGCGTTCTACATGGCATTAGTTTCTTCAAACCATTATAGTAACAATGATATTATTGAAAAATTACCAGTATCGATATTTATTCGAATTGTGTATTTTTACTCTTGGTCGCGTCACCGGTGACCCTAGCGGCAGGCAACGCGTTAAATAACGTTACGATATCGTTTTATCACGTTTTCGTCTTAAATACGACGTAGAAAGCAGGAGGTATCACAGGCTATGCGGAATTTCGCGCCTGCTTGGTAAAAGATGGCATTATCGAAATTATTTTAAAGGGAGAGGATAGAACGTTCCCGTTATCTTCCTGGCAGTGGAACAATTTCATATTACGACGAAAATCCGCCTAGTAAACGAGGAAGATTACCTATGTCCGCGTTTGAAACGCGAAAAATACAAAGCACGATAGAAGGAAGAGAAACGAGCGTACGCGTGGGAAAGAAGTGGCTGGAACAATCGATAATAGCGGAAGGAACGGTAAGCGTTTGTCAGAATCGTTTCTGTTTGCGAATCCAACGTGAATTCACCGTTGTCCCATTATCGCGCGTTATCACCTCCATGTAATCCCCGCGATATATCGATTTTAGCAGGACGTCCTGAGTTTCGATCTTTTCGTTCTTAAGTAATTCAACCGAATCGCCGTTAGTCGCGTCGCTTCGTCTCTTCGCGGTCGTTCCGTTCGATCTCTTTCAGTATGAAAACATCTCTGGGACTAATAACGTCCTAGGAAAAGAAATTGGAAAAGCAAGAAAACGCTAGTACGAGGGCAGTCTCGAAACGCACATTCCACGCTTTTAAAACGTAAAGACGGCTGTGGTGAAATTTCCTTTACGCGCGAGAACAAGCACGTAATTTCGTTCTCGGTTCACTCCTAAACAGGAAGGAGTCCTATTATGCTTGTAAAGCCAGACTTGCAACAACGACATCGTGTCAAATTCCAGTTTGGCCAAAAAGAAGCGGAATATTCGAAGTTAAGTCTCTTGTCTTATTCAATGGATCGTGTCAACACGATTCCTGTTTTTCCAATCTCTACGTCGTTCGTTCGCCGTCGCTAGGCCATGCGCTACTGTTGATTCAGCCACGAAATGCCAACTGGATCATGTATTTCGTCGTAACTACGTTCATGCGGGACAACACTCGAGATAATCGCGTTGCTCCGTCGCTTCGAGGTCGCCTCGTTCGATCTCATTCAGTATTAAAACATCCCTGGAACTAACAACGTCCTTGGTATTGGAAAAATAACATATCAGCCATGGGAAATGTAAGAAAAAGCGAGGGAAGTCTCGAAAACACGTATTCGACACCTTTAACGCGTAATCGAAGAAGGTGGCTGTGGTAAACCTACCTTTACGCGCGAGAACAACCACGTAATTTCGTTCTCGGTTTACTCCTAAACAGAAAGGAGCCCTATTATGCTTGTAAAGCCAGGCTTGTAACAACGAAATCGTGCCAAATTTCAATTTGGCCAAAAAGAAGCGGAATACTCGAAGTTAAGTTTCTTATCTTATTCAAAGGATCGTGTCAACGCGATTCGTGTTTTTTCAATCGCTACGTCGTTCGTTCGTCGTCGCTAAGTTATGTATTACTGCTGATCCAGCCACGAAATTCCGACTCATCATCATATATTTCGTCGTAACCACGTTGGTAGAGAGTAACAGCAGTCGAGTAAAAAAAGATTGATAAATTCCCTTTTTTACATTTGCTCTACCAGAACAAAGATACGGAGCGATCCTTTGACCTCGTTCTACAGATGTTATCTGTCTAGCCTACGTGCTGGAACGGACGATCGATTTTCGGGTTTTTAGAATGCTCCTTTTCGTACGTGAGAGAATTTATGAGTTACGATGGAAAGACATTCTAAGAACAATTATTGTTTCTCACATCATCAACTCTTCGCCTGTAAAATTAACTCCGATAAGTGTCAAGGTTGCAACATTTCTTAACAAATACAAATTGACCCTAGGAAACAAACGCATAGGTGGTCTCAATTTGACAGAGGCTCGCTGCTTCTATGCACGTACATGAATTATATTATTACTTATCTTTGTATAAGAATTGCAAACGATTCAAAGTGTATTACACAATAAGGACTGTTACGGCACACACTAACGATTGTAAAGCGATGAAGCGCGATGGATCAGCCTAGACACTAGGTCGAGGACGACGCTTTCACTGATCAGAATAACTGAATAACGATCAATAATAAAAGTCAATAATAACAGCAGCAAATATCGATAATCGGAACAGTAAAAAAATTTCGAAATGATGAATGAAAGTCTCACGTCCGCGGAAGAAGGATCGTAAATCCTCCGTCGCGAACTCTTCGCGGGCGAGGAATGCTTGGTCGTAGAGTTTTATATCGGTCACGTTCCCGAATTGTGCCGACGATTGCGTAGTACGACGCACGATCAGCAAGCAAACAAATATGCTCGCACGAACGCGGCACAAAATACTTTTAGAAGAACCAGCGAGAGAAGGAATCTCAAATTCTCTCTATCTTAATATGGCGGTTATAAATTCTCCATCGTCGAACTACGGTGAAAACGAGCATCGGCTAAAACGGTGGAAGGGAAAGGAAAAGGAATTGAAATTTTACGATTGATGCGATGGATCACCGAATATCGCGCGATCATCCGATACCGAGACGACGGCTGTTCTCCTACGCACTCGCGCACCTTAGAACAAAAAATTCCACGAGAAAAACGGCGGGAAGAGACTGCGTTTAGCAAACCTCCTCGCACGCCAATCCGCCATAGAACCTCCGTAGCCAACCGGTAGATTCGAACGAGTGTGCCTGAACAAGGACAGTATGGCTTTTGATGCAAGATGAGAAAAAGAACTTTTAAATGCCACTCAAAGGGTAGCCAATCCGGTGCCGCTCGGTACCCAAAGGCTCAGAGATAAATCGAGATGAGCGAAGTGCACTTAATTACGACGCGTTCAAGGAAATAAAAAAAGCGTTCGCTCGATACACGAAAATAAAGAGCGAGCGCAGAAACGCAAGACAGAGCAGATTGATACTACCATAAAAGTACAGGTTGGTCGTTTCGTGGAGTTGATATTGTTGAGACACTCGAAATTGTCGTTTTGTATTTAGAAGATATAACCGGAAGACTAGCGAAATATGACCTTGTTCCGAATTCACGACTAATTGATACGAACCTCCTTGCAAAAGTGCAATGAATTCATTGCTTCAACAGGTCAGTGAATCAACGTACGATTTTAGAACCTCGATGGACTGGTAAAGTCGCGCTGGTCGCAAGTACGAAATGAACTTGGCGTGGAAAAAATTCTGTTCGTCTATGTCTCGATGTGGTCAAAGAGCAAATCATTCGTCGATGTGATTCGGTTTGATGGCGAAGTAATTTAGGAATAATACAAAGTTAATTCGAGCAAAATCGTCGTTCCAACTTTGACGACCGAGAACAGATCTGTATCTGATCTGTTTTTGTGGATCGATACGGTTCCAGAAACTTAATTAACACGAGCGAATCTCGTTATGGATCCGAACATTTACATTATTTGCTCGAGAAAAATCCAAATTCTTTGGACATCTTCATTGAACGTCGCATCGAATCGCTAGAATTCTATCAAAGTTCCTTGAAAGCCTTGAGCATTTTTTCTGATTTATTTATTCGCTAAGCTCTTTCATCTCTTAACATATTCGTTCAGAATATTGCCATAAACGGCAATAGTAATTTGTTACTTGGCGCTAAAAGAGATCATTAAAATCCAATTACGAACTTACAATTTTGCGATTAACGTCAGAAATTTCCCAACGTATGACGCACATAGTTATACGAACAACCTTTCGTAAACAAGCCTGCGAGATTTTGAATCTTGTTCACGCCAGAGTTCCTTTTCGCTATTACGAAAATATCCGTGTAATATATGCGCTATTAAGATTTACATTTATTCTCATCGTACGAATCTGTAAAAAATAATGGAGAAACGCGTAATATTGCGCAGATACAGGGAGAAAGATTTAAGCTCTACGTGATTTCGAATTGAATTATCCACGGACGTCGTCTCTGTCTTTCGTTCGACACTAACAAAGTTGTAGTGCGAAGCTTTCTTTGACACACTTGCGAAAATAGATTCGTACGTGCATATGTAAATTTACATGGTAACGCAGCGTTTGAGCGACATTATCGTTTCAGTGTAATAAAAGTAATTTCATTTTACCTGAGATATAATCTCTCTGCTTCGCAATGTCACTGTCTTTATGGTGCTGAGAATTTTTAAATGCTGAATAAATCGGAATAAAGAATAACGATTTTCCGGTATAAATGCATATCGTATACTATTCTTGTTGCGATAAAACATACAACTTTTACACGCATTCGTTACCTTCGCAAAAATTATCTTTACCGTTTTTGATAACGCCTTGACAAATGATTCACATATCTTCTGAATAATACCTAGAGTCTCTCGTTTCGAAGAAACTCGACGTAAGAATCATGACATTTTGGCAGATTCTCGAATTTATTGTCAAATGTTAATAGTCGAAAATTACCTGTTTAAAGATATATACAAGATTCGTGGAAGTATCGTATTGTGTTAATTATGATATAGAAATACGAGTACGAAACAAAACGAAACGAAAATTAATATCATAAGTTTTATTAAATTAAAAAAAGTTTTAAACGAAATTTGAACTTCTTGCTAATTATACGAATATATTGTTGAATAAAGTTAGTTAAACATTTCTAAAAAAACGTCGCGCAATTGTATCGATTACACGCTTGCCAGGCCGCATCGAATCTCAACAGAGGAATGCAGGACAACACGCGGTTGGACGTTAGCACGCAAAATTCATCGCACGAAAGCATGCATCCTGTTGCTTCGGACCGTAGGACGCTCGACATATTCCACGTTGCGAGAATTGCTTTAAGTTGGTGTAAGCTCGAATCTGTGTGTCACAATGCTGGACGAGAGAAGTGGTTGAATCCTTCATTACCGGTAGCTATTTCGTGTCACGACAATGCCAACGTTATTAAATCAACCACCAACATCACTACTAGGAAGATCATCTCGACACTAGCTACTATCAGTGTCCACGTCGCTTTCCTACAATTACCACAACACTATCAACGATAGCAAACGTTATCAAAGATTAGTTAAAGGTTGGATCTTCCGTTGATAGCAACTGGTTCATGTCACGATGATGCCAACACTACTAAGAAGACCAACTTGAAAGTAGCTACTGACAGTATCCACGTTGCTTTCCTTCAGTTATCACATCAAGATCAATAATACAAAATGTCGTCTGAAATAATCGTCATTTTTAATGGTAATGATCCAAACGATATCAACTTCAATCACGATGACAACTAGAATATCGTCGTCACCACTAGAATCTCCACTATTTTCTATACCATAATCTTGAGCCCTGCCTATCGTCGACACCACGTATTGACATCGACCCCCTCCCCCCCTTCCACCTCCTCCATACTGACGTCACATAAACGTCAACTGATCGTCGTAACAGGAACACCACCATCATCCATCATAACTACTGGCATCCTTCTTATTTCTACGAAAGATTAATCAATACCAATAACGTTAAGAACAACTACATCCATCAGTAGTACCACCGTTATAATCAACAAAAACTCCTTTTCTTAGCATAAACGTCGCTTTGCACACACGTCCACATGAACGACGAGAAATGCCACAATCGTTACCACCACAAACGCCTCTTCCGCCGCAGCCGACACCACCGACATCATCGTTGTCGTCGTCGCTTCCACCTTCTACAGGCGGCGAGGGTGGCGGCGACGACGACGGCGGCGGCGTCAATTCCACCCTCCAGCATCCTACCAACCCCATCCGCGAACGGGATATAAAGTGGTAGCATGCTTGCAAGCTCAGTCACTCTGGCGTGGAGGCACCGACCCGACGGTTAGACGGTTAGAAAGATCGCGTGCTTTTACGAATTCTCGGACATCGTTGACATCGCTCCTCGCTTTCCTGGATCCAACATTTTTCTTCCACGACTCTTTCCATCACTCGAGGCTCACGAACTTCCAACGAGGTACGTTTCGTCATTTTCGGAGATCATGAGGTCCTCTAAGGGCTCGATCGTCCTTTCTCGTTGATTCGGTCGTTTGTTTTCGACGTTGTTATTTTTTTAGGAATTGCAAGGAAACAATTCGATGCGGCGCGTTCGCAATATTATAACGCGGTTTTTGAATTCGATGACAAGTCGCTGCGGTGTTTGATTCGGTGGTCGCGTCGAGCGAATGGGTAGAATAATTAAAAGGTTGATAGAAATTAAACGGATTATAGAATTTAAAAGTTTCGATCTATGGAATTCTGAATCGTTCGTTGAAATAATAGATCATCGTTCTGTGATGTACTCGTGGAAGAAAAGACGGGAGGATATTATTCAGGCCTTAAGTAAACGAAATAAAGATTAATGGCGATTTCATATCTTTCCGAATGTGAAGAAAGTATTTATCATTCTTTGCACCACGGCTTTTATAAAATATGATAAATAATAAGTATTGCGTTGTGTTATATACGATAAAAAAGCGTCTAAAAAATAAATGCGAATTATTATTTTTTACTACTTTTAAAACTTTAAGAGTATTTAAGCACCAGTAATCTACCTTGATCGAATTCATAGTCATATGAAATAGCTTTGAGCTGGAAATTTTTAAGATGTTCAAAATTCTTTTCAGAGTACCTTTCAATAGTAACATGATCAAATATAGCATCTATTATCAACGCGTTATGATATTATTTATCGATGTTTTCCTGTTTCTTAACTTTGAGAAACCACATTCCCCATTTTTAAAATATCTTTTTAGAGCTTTAGGATTTTGGAACCTCTCAGAAAAGAATAAAATCGCGCTGATGTTGACCGCGTCTTGAAAGGTCATAGAAGCTGAATGGGAAAGAGCGGTGCTATGCTATAAACCGACTTATTTTCTCACAGAGCCACTAAAGTTGTATCCTACCGAATGAGAATATATTTCAGCTGTTATAGGATAACTAAGTATCGTATCTCGATACCTTTTCTAAAAGTTTCGGTTACATTTCCCTTGCGATAAACTACTTTTTGAAAATAAAAATTGTAGACGTTCTCAGGCTTAAATACGCGTCGGTATATACGCGTCTGCAAATATTTATGAAATAAATTATTAGACGCATAATTAATTTATTAGACGCGTTAATCAACCGTCAAAACTAGAAAGCAACGACTCCACCGCCCCTTTCGTCAGCTTCTCTCGCCTTATTTCCAATCGATTCCAATAAGGTTGAGCAAAGATCTCGGTAAACGTTATTTGACGTACGAAACTAAACGCGATTATCCGCAGCGCCACGATGACAATTGATTCATTCGATTTCCTTCCTCGCTTTCTCATACCGCGTGAAATCCGACAGGGAGAAAGAAACCGAGGGAAGATTTTATTTAAACGGGTAATCGAACGTGTGTTCGTCAGGACGCGCATTCGATACGTTCCATGAAACGCCGTTTGGAGAACGTTGCACGCGCGTGAAAGTAGACAGACGAGTAAGAAAGAAGCAAAGGCGAAAGTAAAGGAGGAAGAGAAAGACTAGAGAGACACGGAAGAATAGAAAGCAACGGTTTGCAAACGAAATCGTCCAGATTCGAGAACGAAACGGATTACGCTCGCGCGATCTTTCTTTGGATCTTACGATTGTTATTGTTGGATCCTAGTCCATTTTCCTACGAAGTGATCTTCGATACAGACGTAAAATTCGCATCGACGTTCGCAACGTTACGATTTAATACCTCGAAGTCGAAAAATTCCGGAAATTTTGCCGATGGTCGCGTCGAGACGATTAAAACTTGAGTTTTTCGGACAAGCACGCACGATAAGCGCGATTGGAATTTTCTTTGGTCAGTCGATAACGATCGATCGATCGATCGTCGATACTGTTCGACTCGTTTCGGGTATCCTTTGAATATCGATAGACACCGATTGAATTTATTTTGTCCAGCCACGAGAAACGTTCGCGTTACAAAATTTAATTTCGTATCCGGCATTTTCTCTATTACGAAATTATCGCGCTCATTGTCGGCTCCCTCCTCGATGGACAACTGACTAACTGTGGCATTTACGTTATTCGCCTTACGTTGATGCGATTTTCAATATCGTCGATATTCATAATTCGAAATTAAATTATTGAACGATCACGTTTATTAATTTTGCTAATTATCGTCGGTCGTAAAGAATAGTATCGACCCTATTACTCGAGAGATTCGTATGATACATCGAAGAGGGCGAAACAGGAAGGAAAGAGAACGCCTACAGAAATTCTGGACAAATTAACAACGAAACGCAAGCGTATAATCGAAGTTCGTGTTGCGCGTGGCAATTAGAAACGTCGATGAAGCGCGAAATTCCTCACTTTCTAGTCGATCGAGCCTGATCGTCGCGAAGTTTATTCGATGACCTTCGAATGTTAGTAGATTTTGGGTAACAAGATAAGGCCAAAGTTCGATTTAATTCGAGGCACTACGAACTGCTTCGGAAATCAGAATCGCCTCTAGGATCGCCCGAGTCCTCGGACAAACTTTCGAGTTTCCACAGACATCTTTTTCATCTTCAAGACCTTCTGCTATTTCCTAAAAATTAATCGCTTTAATGTCAGCTAATAAATCCACATGAAACGCTTCGTGGACGAGGCAGAAAGGAAAACTACGTAGAATCGTAGCACTGAAACTTCTTGAAACTTTTCTCAGCGATCAGTTTCAAGAACACGTTCGGAAGGCCGAACCGTGAACTTTCTGTTAAATCAAAACGCATTAGAGTTTCTTTGATGATCCTCGAGCGTTGCTTAGTTTTCGGAAACAAGCTAGGACCGAAGTTTGATTTAATTCGAAACACTACGAGCTACTTCGAAAAAGGAAGACATTTTTTTTTCATGCACAAGACGTTCTAAGTACTATTTAGTAAAAATTAATCGTTTTAATCTCGGCTAATAAATCCAAATCAAACGCTTTAAGAAGGAAACGAAAACTACCAAAAATTTATAGACTTTCGAAACTTGAAAGATTTTGGAACTTTTCTCAGCGACCGGTTTCAAGAACACGTTCGAAAGGGAGAACCGTGAGCAACTTGAGAGCTTTCTATTAAATCGAAACGCATTAAACTCACGCTTGTCGCTTAATGCGTTTAAAACGCTCTGCACCGCAGTCGCGATACGAAGAACGACAGCGATATTTCGCTCGAGGCTATCGAAAGTGCTGCCGCTTATGAGCCGGTGCAACGCCATCATCTCTGCGTCTAATAAGCCGTTAACGAAACACTGTCGGCGATATCAACGTTAAAGACGCGACAAATAGTCGCTAATAAGTCAGCATTTAACTCGGTCGATATTTCGACGCCTTCGTTACGTTTGCATTTGTCGTTTATAATTGGCAAAGATTTTTTCAAGTTTTATCTTTTTAATCCCGTATCTAATATATTTCCTTTTGAATTCCATCAAACATAAGAACAAGTAGATTCGTTAGCAAAATCGATAACAGCTTCAAGGCGAATGCGGGAAACAAAATATCGTATTGGTTATTTTCAGTTATTTTGTTGTTCGTTATTTTATTCGTAACGAACGCGACTCAATTAATAATCATTAGCCGATTTTGATGAAACGTTTGTAACTCCGCGACGATTCGTATTCGCCCCCTTTCGTGTAAATTCTAAATCTTGTAAGACATTGACTAAAAGAACGACTCTGTCGTCGCAATATCACAGCTCAACATTTCGATACGTTCCTATAAAATATTAAACCTTAAAAAGCAGTGGAACATTTCTCTTCGCAACTGCAAACCTACCGATTAAAATTCTATCCAAGAAGACGAATAAAATAACGGATCGTTATACCTAAACGCGAGACAATATTTCACAACCCGTGTCGAACACATTCTACATAAATTTTGGAATAGCGAGTGCGATCTATCTCGTAATAAGACATCGATTGCTCTGGTAAAACGTCGATGTCTTTATCTACTGTCTCGTGAAACCGAACGTTTCTTTGCAGCAGGAGAACGATGGTGTCGCTAAAAAACGCAGTCTGCCTGGCGATGGTTTTGCTCGTTTTCGTCGACTGGTCGATGACATTGCCAACCCCCGACAAAGATAGGCTTCTCAACGACGTGGACGTGAGTACATGAAAATATATCCTCGATTTTTGTCCACTTAACGCAATCGCGCGGATACCAAATTTTCTCTCAAATTTACGATTACGTTCTTCGAAAATTCAAGAAAAGCCAACGACACCCAACCGCTCGTACGTAAGAGCAAAATTATCTTGCCTCGCCGTGATAATACTAACACCAGCTTCACCATTTCCTTCGATCAACGTCCAAGGTTTGTCCCAAACACGGGGAAGCCTCGATCCCGCCACGAATCTTGCGAAGGACGCTTAACGTCTGAGC
Source organism: Liostenogaster flavolineata (assembly GCA_025433975.1). Taxonomy (NCBI): domain Eukaryota; kingdom Metazoa; phylum Arthropoda; class Insecta; order Hymenoptera; family Vespidae; genus Liostenogaster; species Liostenogaster flavolineata. The sequence continues at coordinate 583,723 of JAITYT010000941.1, read as the reverse complement.
AATCGACGAGAATCCTTCCTGTCATCCAACCAAATTAAATCGACGCTTACTCGGCTCCCTCGAAAATTCGTCTCGATCATCCGCGAACGTCCATTCCTCGAGGTTCGCTACTTCCTTCTCCTTAGAATTACCAGCGCAAGTAGAAATTTCGACGCAAGGTCGGACGCGACTCGCGCCCACTATCGACGAATTGAAGTGTCCTTGCTTCAGACCGTGTCTTTATTTCAACAGTTTTATAAGTTGGATAGAGTAAAAAGTGATTTTGTAAGAAGACGATGAATTTCGAAAATTCGAAACTGTACTTCCTAAAAATATTTATTCGCAAAATACGAATTTACTTTGTACTCGAGCCGATAACAAGTTTGTTATTAATTATTGGTAATAATTTGTACAAATGTAAAACGTATTAAATAAGCCAAAGGAAGGATTTTAACTGTCATTTTACAGTCTCGAGTATGGATGACACTGGGATATGCGTAAAGCATTAATATCGCATATCGGTACGCCACGATATATCGATACCATAAAAAAGGTAATCACAAGACCATACGTATGTGACGGTGGACACTTCGAAGGAATCATGTAGAACACACGCGAAGAGTATTAAGTTCACGGTATGGCAATCTTGGGCTGGTGAAAGAAAGATATCGTCTTCGACGTCAGATCGATCTATGGTTAACTGGTTATGATGATAATCCAAATCATGAATAAAGTCGCGATATTGTCGAACGAAATAGTCTCTTTTATGACGTGCACGCACTAACCGGTATTCGTTACGGTACTAACGAATTGCGCAACGAAACGTCGCTCGTAAACCCCAAATGTCGATAAAAATAATTCGGATACGAATGACACACCACCATCAACTTCGATGCCTTCATTTTTGCCAGGTGGAACTTGTGCAAGCGTGGGGCTATAATGTCACGCGTGTTAGAGGCAGATATTATTATCCGAGTTACCTGCGGAAATTCCACGCGAATACGACGATTCCTTTTTCGTTCATCGAGCTGTCGGATGCACAATTTAATGGCTTCCTTATGTCGTTCGTTGAATAAACGCCCGAAACTTACAATAATAAATTCGTTTGAGAAACAAGATAGCTTCGATCCGTGTCGCGTTTTCCAACTCCAAATTTTTCTACGATCGCGTTTTCTTTTTGTCGAGGATTGAAATTACGCGAAAAAAATTACACGAAAATCGCACGTATGCTGGTTAGAAAGCGCGAATTCGCGGCAGCTTCCTAAAATATCAAAATATAATTCGACTCCGTAGTCTACGTGTCTTCTTTGGCGATTGAAACTTCGCGGATTTAAAATGTTCCTACGAGCGAAAGGACTCGAATAATTTCGCGCTAATCAAAAGGAAACGAAAATGTCAGAAACGATATTGTCCAGCGGGAAGATTTGTAAATACTAATCTCGAAAAGGTATCGTCCGTTTCGTTAGACGAATATTCGCATTTCGTCAACATTTTTTGAAATTTTTATAACGGAAGGACGCGAATTCGATCGATAAATTCGTTCTCGCTGAAACTAACAGTTTTTGCACGAGAATATGTTTTTAATTGAATTCGATACATCGATGTTTTAATCACGGTACGTGTTAAAATGCAACCCTTTGATATAAAAGAGTATAGTTTATTTTAAACTTTAACCTATTTCGATATTGACTCGCGTAAATACGTAAAACAAACGCAGTCATTGGTGGAATAATTGGGAACGTATATCGCCGTCCTTTTAATCAATCGACGAGGAAAGAACACAAGTTATCTCGTGACTGTCCCAACGTTTGAAACACGAGGAAAGATCCGCGACGAGTGCGACGTGTTCGCCTTTTCAATAACGTTTCCCTTGAAACGACATCTGCTGCTGCTATGGCTCTATCACAAGGTTGACACTTTCACGGCATCTTTCGAGTATTTTTCCTTTTTTACCTCAATTTTTTGATGATAAGAGAGATGCGAATGTTTGGTCATACGAAACGTAGAGAAAAAAAAGGAAATCGTACGATTCTGTCCGATTGATTTTCAATCGATACACAGACGCGTTTAAAACAAGTCGTCGAGATTAACGTCGCGATACCACGTCAAAGGATTTAATATCTATGGTATTTGTCGAAGCCGATAATGTAATCGAGCACGTTTGATATTCGAAGAAAGTCCAACGCGTTTTAGAAGCACCTAAATGCGTTAATTCACTCGTAACAACGATGTCTTCCAAGATTTCGATTGAAATGATATCGTTTAACATGCTCAAGCCAGCCATGTGTACATAATCAAGTCCCAAATCAAGCACCGAAATCCCATGCAAAAATTTACAAAAATATAAAAAGCAAGTATCGCGCAATTTTTTTACGGTATCGAGAATCTAGAATCTAAAGTACACGATCAATTTTTACCTCCTTTTACATATTATTTCTTACATTTTAAAAATTTACGGAACACATTATAAATTAAAAGTGAATCTCAAAAAATTGGAGGATGACCGTTAAAAAACACGTACGTATTTACACGTATCTTATATGCAGCTTTAACGAAATTCCAATATTAGACGATTTAAGGGAGCGAATAATGTTTTCTATTTGCCAAATTAATCTGTAATTATTTACGAAACGCGAGAAGTTGTTCGATCTGCAGCAGGAAAAAATCTAAGTTTGCAAAATTAAATGCAATAATGATGAGAAAAAACGTTCGAGTTAAACAACTCTGCAGAGCTAATCGATCTACATAAATCGAATCGAAACGCATCTCTAATCGAGGTATACGTACCGAGTACGAAGAATAAACTGTTGCTCTCGCGTAACCTTTACCCTTTCTCGAAACATTTCCATCGCGATTATGCCACGATTGTTCTTTCGCATTTGCAAATCGCGGAAGTGTACGAGCGAAAGCACTTTCGAAACGGACGCCTACCGTACGCACTCGTCGTTTTCAGAACGATTAATCACAAACAACGAACAGTCGAGTTACAAAGATCGTTCATCGAGAGAGCGCAAAAATCTGGTCGACCGCGAATCGATACGCAGGAGGCAATTAATTTAGTTTTGTCTCGGTTTTTCTTTGACTAACCGACCGTTTCATTTCCGCTCGTACCGTGCGCTTTGACGCACTTCTCTATTTTTTGCGAAAATATCACCGCTGCCCTTCGTTTCTATCGTTGTATTATGGTAGTGCGCGTTGCCATCTTCACAAATTCGAACTTGAGATTGAAATCGAGATGATCCGAGTGGAAAAGAGTCGAGTGTGTCGATGGAGACGCGCGATTCCTAAATCCTTCACACGCAGATTCAGCGACGTTTATCTCTTCTCCTGCGGTACTTTACCCCTTTTAGTGTTCGACGTAAAATTAGTGCCAATGCAAGAGATACAAGACGTGTAGACTGCCTGAACTATCGTTTGGTAAGAGATTTATTTATCGTTTAAATAATTAAGAGAAAGTTTTAAACAAATAATTAATAATTTCTTGTCTATATTCTGTTATATTAAACGAAAACCATCTAGCTACAAAATTATCGATTTTAAGACATTACGCAAAAACAATATATTTCTTGATCGGTATTTTCATGCTTTGATTAAGTGACGTATACAATAAGAATGACAAAAAAAGATAGACAACAGAGTATCAATGTGTAAATTGTGACATCGGCTAATATATCCTGCTTTGTTTTAAAATGTATTATGCAAAACATTATATAAATTTATTATATAAATTGTCAGTTAATTCGTGTACTCTTACCTGGTGTATAGAAGAGGCGACGTCCGGCAGACAGGTCTTCAAGCCTTCGGTACCAGTGCCTTGAAGTTAAGTCCATGGTTGCACTTCACTTCTCAATTAATGTTTCTACTTCAAAGTGACATAGAACACGTACAGATGAAAAAAATTATTTTTTAGCTATTTTCCATTTCCAGCAAGAATCGTTACATATAACGTTGATCGGTCTTCGTCTTCGAATTAATCCACCATTAATTAAATCAGAATTTATAAATTGAATAAAATTAAATAATTAAATAAATAAAATCTATTCAGACATTCGCTCCTTCACGGTTTCATTCTTTCTCTTGATATCGTCCTATCCGTCAAATAAAATTTTGTAGCGGTCGAAATTACGAACACGCACGAAGAGGTGCGTGATGTCGCGTTCCATCGAAAAATCGAGAGCGATCGTTTTGCCTGTAATCATATTCAATCTGTTGCAAGAGCTATTGGCTGATTATATCGGACGACGCAGCACTCACGAAAGCGAAATGCTTTTCTTTGTGCTGCAGACGCAGTCCGCAAGAGAAAAGAATTTCATAACCTCTACGTCGTTTGTCACGGAAGCGTACAACTGGAATTCCTAACGAGGACCGCACTTTTCGTTATTTGATATTTATCCTTTCTTAGCTCCTACATTGACAATATCGTCTTGGAATTTCACTCGAATGAAGAATTTTATCGAGTTATTTATGGTCTGTCCGCTTATTTTGTTTGATTCTACTACCATCTAACACTGATTTTACCCACAGCACTTATTTTAATCCAGCTATTTTTTAACTATCCGTTTATTTATATACGTATGATCCTAATACCATCTAACATCATTGATCGAACCCAACTAACTTCCATCAATAAAGAAAACACGGAGTTGAAAAGTAATTGCACAAGTTTTGTTCTTGATTCGCCTAACCACCGCTGTCGTTATAATCACGATTAATATCGAGTCGTTTAGGATCAAAGTACGGAAGCCCAGCAGAAAGTATACGAAATTAAAGATAAAAGCTAAAATCGATCCAAAAACCAACGACTGCCGTTCACCTCCTACCACAAGCAGGGGATACTAGGCATATTCTCTCCCCATGCCTACGGAGATGGATTTACTTCTCTATCCAAGTATGGCACGCTCATTTTTCACTGTCGCGCGAAAGATCTGTTCTATTGAGATAAAACGATTTGGAGATCATCGATTGGCGTCTTATAAAAGGAGAAGTCGTTCCTCATTCGCGATAGAAATGAAACCTTAAATGAATCTAGAAATCCTTTCCCTTTCGTTTCCTGTCGGCGATTGACTTCAAACTACGCGACAGGACAATGGAGAATAACAAGAACCAGGCGCTATTTCTCACGGTACTTCCAGTCCCTTCTTCCAAGGGATGCACGAGTTATTATCGAGACCCACTCGGAATCGCGATTGTGGTGGCGTAGATAGATTCTGAATCGTCATCCGTGAATCGTTAACGAGAATTCTTCGCTATTGGAATAATAACTGTTGCATTCGCGCGTAGATATTAAAAGAATTATTACTTTTTCCTGAATTGTTCTTCGTATTTTCACCAATCGGAGCATGGAGGAAACAGTGGCGCTCGATTTCGTTGAAGATTCGTGGAAAAATATCGTATTCCAAGGATAACGCTTTTTTAAAATTTTAAATATTACTGTTTAGCATCGCACGTATTACGAATTTATCATGGTGCAAGATTCAGAGAAAAAAATACGAAATACCGTTGGATTACTTTTCATAAATGTAGGAAAAAGTGATAGAAAGTCATAGAAGAACAAGGAACGAGATAGTAGCCTTGTTTGGGACGGTACCGCGACTCCTGCGTGTTTTATCCCTCGAATCGAATATATTTCTCCTTTTTCCCTTCTTTCTAAAGAGAACATAAAACATGGTGGTTCCACGGTGTCGAGACGAAGCCGCCAAGTTATCCGATAAATAAATTCTCAAGGAGAAAAGGCGATGCGTATACCGGATGCAGGAGACGCCTTCTGGCGCGAGGGTGGCTTGCTAAGGGTATCATCTTCGAGAAAGGGGAAATTTAAATAAGTTAAAAGATGGATTTCGCAGAAAGTATTTCAGTCTATCGCAACTAAACAAATAAAATCGATGTAGGCGCGTGTAATTTTTTCTTCTCGCATTTCCTTACCAAGTCAATTTACGGCCAAACGATTTTGAAAAGGTAAATAGAAGACGAAGAAGAAAATCTTTAAAGCCGCGAAATTGCAAAACATCACGAGTTAAATTGAAAACTTCTTTAAAAATCTGTAAAAATATATCAATCTTAAATTATCTTCAATTCAATTAATTAAATTGAATTATATAATTAAAATTAATGATGCATTTGATTTATTTAATGGAATTATTTAATTGATTCTTTCTATCGTACGAATTGTTCTAGGCGTTTGTACTTATAAGAATTTATTTAAACCCATAGAAAACCACGGTCGAGTTTTAATTAAAATTGCCAGAACATCGAGTTTATAAGAAGATATTTTTCGTAAAAATCGATGAAATTTGACCGATCAACTTTCCACCTTATTGAATATTGTCTGAATATTGTCAAATTCGGTTTTGAATACGCGAATTCATTTTGCGTTAACGATAACCCAATTAGAAGTAACTATTATCGAGAATGTAATTTAATATTCGAACGTTTGTAAAATGAGGTCAGCAGTTCGTAATTAAACGAAATAATTACGTTATTTAAATTTAATATATTTATTTAATTTATAGCCGTGATATTGTTTACAAATACGAACAGAATACGTACAAATGCGAGTCTCGATTGACAGACTCCCCTTGTCAGTTAAATGTGGACGTACTTGACGGAATTTTGCATACGATTTCTTTGAAAAACAACGAAAATAAAATAAGAGGGAAGAAATAAAAAATTGCCGTTCTTCGTTTTCTTCCATTTCTTTTTTTACTTTCGCACGCGAAATGATTATCCTTCATAAATGTCTCCTTTTTTCTCCGCCATCGAAGAAAATCAAATCAAAAACAAAAAAGACAAGAAAAAAAAATGAAATGGAAGTACTGCTGTTGAAAAAATACGATAAATGCAATAATTTTAAAGATGAAACTTGAGATGAAACGAGCGATCCTTGTTGTCGGTATTGAAATAAAAAGACGGAAATATAAAACGAGCGAAAGAGAGAGAAACCTTTAATTCGGTCTCGTACAACGCATATAAATCTGGAAACCTGTTGCGCGGCTTACGTACGGCTATCAAAGTCGTCGTCATCGCCGTCGTTCTTCCTCATATCAAACATTTCGAGCGTTTCATTAAATTATTCAACGGATAGTCCCTGCATTTTAAGAAAAAAGAAACGATCTAATTTCCATAGAGAATGGTGTTCTCGCACGTTTCGAAGAACCAAAGAAAATTTCAGAGTCTCCAATACGATCGGTTTGAAAGAGAAAAAGAAATAGAAAAAAAAACAAATCACGTAGAATCGATTGAAGCTTTGATCGAAAGAAAATAATAGAAAAATTCTTGATTCGCGGTAGGATATACCAGGCGAGCGAAACAATCGCGTAGATATTCGTAATATTTTCTATAGAAATAAATTCTATCAAAAATTGAGAATTTAAACCCGATAAAAGTTTATCAAAAAAAAGAAAATCTGTGGTCGATCTTCCTCGTTGGGTGATACGCAAGCAAAAGCTTCGACAATTTACTTTCTTCTGTCGTTTCAGTGTTCGAAATTGACGCCCAATGCGTGAATGCGTAATGAATTCTTTGACGAGCGTTTTTTTCCCCGTAATTAAACGAATCGAAAGAGCAAAGATCTCGTACTTCTCTTCCCTCTGCTAAACGACTTTATCAACGTAGTTTTCCAACGTTCTCCATCCGCTACTTTCCATCCGGAGCAGCGCCACTTATTTTCTTAATATTTCTCCCTCTTTTTACAAAACGATTCTCGATCCGTCGTGACGCGACCCTTCCGACGATTTGTCGATTGCAGCGATTCGTCCGTAACGAAAGAGAACGGGAAATTGATTTTATCGAGTCTTCGAATTCCCAACCCTGAAACGTTCTGTTTGTCAGTCTCCCTCTCTCTGTCTCTCGATCTTTCCATAAAAATACGGTTAAATCAACTACCGATAAATTCAACTGCCATCCAGTCGATTAGATTTTGCGTTATTACGAGATACTCGAGAAATCTCGTAATCGAGAATTACAAGGGAGGAACGATGGCTATATCCGCTTTTACGAGGAATCAAAGCTCGATCGACGTTACGCCGAGTCATGCATTTTTATCATCCGCGACAAAATAAAAAATATCAAGTTATCGTCCGAATGTCTCCTCACAGCGCTCGTGCGATACGTTAACTCGACGCAAGGGCGTTTCTTAACGGGCGGTCGACTCGTTTCTCTCGCGTTAACGAGTTCAAAACCGAAAGGAATCCCTGTAATTTCGCATCAACGCGATGTAATTAAATTCCTAGTACGACGATGAAAAAATAGCCGTCTCTGTTTTCGAGAATTCGCACGCGACGAACCAAGTCGACGATGGAGTAATGGCTCTTACGAGAACTGTAATTAGGAGGTTGACGGAAGTAATTTAAAAAAATGGAGACGAGAAGATGAAGGATAAAAAAGCAGGGAAAAGAATCGTTCCGTCGAGTCTGATCACAATGGAAGACGTCGCCATCGAGTTTTCGATTTTCCGCCATGAAAAGCCACGTAACGACGAAAAAGAGGTGAAACAAAACGAGGATAACGGTATTACATCGAGGCCGTTTTTCGCCAGGACAAGAAGCGGAAAAACATCCTCGGTTGGGCGATATTGCGACTCGTCGTGAAAAACAAATCGAAAAGCGGCCGAACAGCCGCCAGTAGGCTGGGAAATGACAAAGCGCGTCTTCCAGAAAGACAAATCTTAATTCCGCGATCTGTCGTCGATCCGATTTATTTTATCTAACGCGCAGGATTTTAACGTCAACGTTAACGTCGAATCGTTGCCGTAACGACGTTATGTCGAACATAAAATGTTCCTCGACGAATCGATAACGCGCGATACGAGTCTCGCGCGGAGTGCAAAAGAAAAGAGGAACCACGGAGGAAAGGATAATCTCGGTAAATAAAGGTGAACGAATAAATATGACTGTTTCGAAGAGGTGGATTCCATCGAAATGTGGAAACTCTCGGGAAAATTTTGAGCTCAATGTAGCAACCTTGAGAGTGGAGCTACCGTGTCGAATGCCTATTTGTGAGAAAACGCGTATCTGCGAAAATTAAACATTCGTTCACTTCGATAAATGGCGAGCGAATTTTTCGTTAATAAGACCTTGAAGAAATGCATATAAAATGGACAAAATAAGAATCAGAAAAATTGTTACCTATTAGAAAAATATCACGAAACGATGATCAAACTGTCAATTTTTTGTAAACTCAAGCGACATGAATTTCAGTCAGTTCTATATTTTTCGCCAAATTTTCCTCGACGTTCTTTAGAAGCGCTTAATTATTCAGAGATTTTTCTCATAAATGGAGGAAATTACGAAAAATTTAGTCACACCGAACGACTCCTTAGTTTCCGCAATTCAAACATTTATCTTTCAACAAACAAAATTATTATAACGTAATAAAATTGAAAATTCTCTACGATTGTTTCGAATTTGTAACACTATCGAGAAGTTGCGGCTATTACTGCCGAATTATTCGTGACAAAACGTTAACAATAATAAAATTGAACCAATAAAAGATTCAAAATTTTCGAAATAAAACGACGACCAAGATTCGTTTTCATCGTTATTCAAAATATCTGCTTCTGAAATAGTTTGGCTCGTTTCGTCTCGCCATTTTAGCCAAGAAAGGCGAGATATAAATTCCATTCCTCATTTCCTTGGAATCTTTTTGGAAATACGACGATGAGATAAACGAATGTAAAACGAACCTCGTATGAATGTACTTATATAACGCGCAACAAGTGTAAGCAAGCTGCAGAAACCCTGATCATTGATAGCTGAAATGTAAGTATTAAGAACGAATAGAACGGAAGAAAAGGAAAAATAACGTCGATATTGATAAGAGAAAGAAAATCGAACGAGATTATACGAAATATATGGCGCGAAAAGGGGCAAAAGGATCACTTAACCGCATTATCGAAGTATCTGGAAGCGCGAGGGATAACGAGGGCTTAAAATGAATATCGATCGCCATTTTGACGCGTCGAACCGTTTCAAAGAAAATGTCGGATGCGGAATAACAGTCGCGCTACGATCACGAGACACGGGCCAGCGCCAACCATGGCTTTAATGTCTTTTTATTATGCCCGTGATAATCCAACGCGACGTTACTTTCCAGTGGACGAGGTCGCGCGATGCGGACGGATTTTGCATCACAATGATGATATTCTTCGTCTTTCTTTACATAGAAATGTCACGATCGACCACCTCGAATAAAAAAAAAATTCACGCATTTATTCGAACGTTTTCTAACAAAGAAGTAAAAAGAGAGACAAAGAGAGGGAGAGAAATAAAAACACAGTCCACTCGTTAAATCCAAACCATTTCCTCTTCGAAACGGACGCTCTAAGCATAAATTAACCAGGAAGTACCAAAAGAAACGATCAGTGCATACTTTTTTAATTTCTCTTCGACGATCTACATCGTCCTACGAGTATTTAAAATCGTGGAAAGCCCGAATAAAACGTAAAAATCTAATTTATTCAAGTAAAATGTGTGAATATACTTTGCACGTCTTCTCAAACAATCTTCTCTTCTTTTTTCCTTCAAGACAAAATATTGTCGACTGATCGATTCCACTCTCGACAACGTTGCACGATCTCATCGAAATTCCATGTAATAAATTAAGAAAAAAAAAAAATCTCTAGGAGTGCTAGTGGAGCTAATTTTTTAAGCCGATCGATCTAACAGTGAAAAATAGTCACGTCATTGTCAATCGCGTCGAGGAACGGCTTTTTCTATTTCACTACACTTTCTTTTCGAAACGAAAGTCGATCCATGCATCGAAATAGAGTAAATACGTGAGAAGCACTCGGTGTAAATTTAAACTACCAGAGCGCGTACGCGTTACGACCTTCGATGTCCGCCTTCGACGTTGCTCGTTGCATCCCTCCAATTCCAACTTTTATTCCGCTAATGTAACTGCGAAAGTTGCATCGATCTTTAATGGATATCTATGTTATCCATCGTCTCGTTGCGCGGACTTCCATTTACTGCCTTTCGTTCGCATTGGCCTTTTCGCGTCCAGCTGATGACTACCCTAGCGATTCGATAAGAGTATCCGTAGCCCCATGAATGAGGCAATTTTCCAAATCGGTCGTGAAGCAAGTGGACAACGAGATTCGACGTCGATCACGGGACGCGATGAATGTCTGAGATGGATACTGGAGGAAAGGCCGTAGATTAATTTCGGAAGACAAAAAAATGTGAAGGATTGAATTATTCGACGCAACGACATTTTTCTTGGAAACGGACTCAATGGAAAGGTTAAATAAATTTTTAAAGAATTAATAATCGATAAATATCGATAAAAATATTGACAATCAAAAGTTAGTATGCGACAAATTTTAATAGATTGAATGAAAACAAGCTCGAAGAATCGGGTAAATAGAAGGATTGAATAATCCTAACTCGAGAAAATTCCTGGACACACGTTCGGTGCGTAAAAGAATTTCTTCGACGCGACGCATCGTTTAGCCCTCGATTACGTTGCAACTAATGTTATACCGAAAATGCTATTTCGTATTTTTCAAAGATAGAAGCGCGAATCGTAAAGTTTAGACGGAAGAAACGCGACGGAGCGCAGAAGGGATCGACTTATCGAATCCGACCCAATTAACGCAAGCACAAAGGACGCCTGTCTTTGACTTCAAAAGCACGCGTCATTGACGATAATTAGCGCGCCAAGTTCGTACGGGCAGCCGTCTCGAATATTAATGTACACAGATTAATACGTAAAGTGGACCATAAAATCGAACTACGACTTATAATCGTCTAATCGGCGACTCGTTTTATATCGACGCAAACGTTTGTCTTCAGGAGGATTCTCTTCTGAGATAAAAAGACGAAAGACTCGCATCGAGCGTCCAACGCGAGACACGTCGAAACAAAGTGACGTCTCCTTTACACGTCGAGTCGATCAAATCTCATACGAATCCATTTTAACCGAGGCGATTGTCGGATTGAAATTATCGCGTTGCACGTAACTCGTCTACGGGATTTCGCGCTCCTCGTCGTCGCTCTTAACTACAAAGCGAATTAAATCTACTCTGCGATCGACCCTCTCGAATCCTTCCAATCGTTTATCCTCGAAAGACGAAAAACCTCGAGATGCTCGATTTTTGCAAATTCGCTTAATCACGAATATTCGCCAGGATCCTGTTAAATCTCCTATCGGAAAGTCCCAAATATATCGATATGGATATTAATATTCATTCGGGTATATGTCGATTTCGAGGAATTTGCAAGTTTAATAAGAGGGAATCCAGGTGTATTTGATATTCGTTCTTTAAACGAGAAAGAGAAAGAGGAATGTGACGAATAAAAATTTTAAACGAATACATTCGTTCCATTTTCGACGCGTAATACCTTCGAATTCTATAGGTTCGAGCTTAATGTTCTTAATAATGGGTACGTCCCGATGGAACAGGTGTCGCCTGATGGCAATATCATCGTTGTGTGATTTTCGCGATCCGACGCGGCACGGGACGAATTCTTTCCACCCTTGACGTCGTTACGTTCGGACACGCAGCTGCCAAAAGAATCACTCTGCTCGAATATTCTCGGCAAACGTTTGATCACATCGATGCGAGTCGGTTGGTAATCGACTTGGTATTGACAAAATTAACACTATCGTACGGGAACCCGAGAACTTCGATAGTAACAAAATTATTCTCTTGGTCTCCCTAATGGTGCCCAAACGGGATGAAATCTTACAAGAGAAAAAGAAACGTTCGTGTCGTCGGAAAACTTTACGATTACGAAGCTACATTACTATTTGAAGTACGTCTTAAAAATCGTCGGTCTTTTCCTTCGGAAGACAAGGAAGTTTACGCGACGCATAGGGTTAAAAAAAGCATCCGCGTTGCTACGATCGAGGCAAAATTACTTTTGCATGCGTGGAACGCGATGCTTTATGTAACGGGTGTCGGGAAAGCACGCATTTCTCTTCCGGAAATAAAAGGATCGAGGCAACAGCGATAGAATCGAAAACTTATTGGCTATTACGCCTTCCACAACAACGGGAATAGAGACTTTATTGCATAACGAAAGAACGAAAAAGAATCAATCCATGTGGGGAGGCTGGGTTACGTCGGTAGCCACAGATCGAATAAACCGATCGCGATGAATTCGTTATCCTTTTTTAAGCGATACGATTTATAAAAAGGTTACGTAATATGCGAGGCGATCGTAAATTCGTTGCTACTGTGAACGATTCGTAGTGATCTGTAGAAGACTGCCATCTGAAAGTCGTCTCTAAACAGCTTCAAAGTCGCGCTCTATATCGTATGGTTTACTGCCTGCTACTCGCTGACGATAACAATAATAACAGCAATAACACACCTACCAATAGTAAAGGTAATTATCTCGAACGACGTCACTAAAGATCATCACGATTTATTGTAATTAATTATTATACGGTTTAAATCCTTATCGTAGACAGCTTTTCTAGATTTTTTGCAAACTACCGAAGAACTTGAAATTCATGTAGAATAATTCAATTTTTTTAATTTAAATAGATCTTTACGCTCATGCAAGACAAAATGTAAATCAATCGTTTTCTGGAGTTAACGGTTGTTTATTTATATGCCATTATTATAAAATTATTAATCGAAGAGAACAATCAAGCATCCAATTTTAATTCCTAGGAAAAATCATTTACGATAGCAGAGTTACTTGTAAATTCTTCTGTAAGCACGAAAAATGATTTTTTTGTTCAATGAACTACCACCCCAACCGCATTGGATTCTATCTTTTCCAGTGGAAAAGGTCAGAATCAGCCGCTGAGCAATCTCAATCAAACGCACGCAATCTTCTCTTCCAATCTTTCGAGAACCGCGGTCCGTCGCCGTCCAGTCGCGTAGGACAAAGCGAGTATTTACCTTCAAAAAGGCTTCTTATCCTTTCGCGTAGTCGATCGTACGTCCGATCGATGCGATATTTATAAAATCGTCGAATGTTTTCAAGGTACTGGACGGATGTCAACTAAAATCCGATTGGCAATGATGGATTATCGATTATCGGATCAGCCACGTTTCTCTACCGGTCTTCCGATTTTCCAATCCTCTTCTTTCAATTTCACGAGTCTTTCGCACTAACGCCCAATCCAATCGTCAAAACGACGAAGGTTCGCCCCTTCTTCGTATTTTTTTATTCTCTTTCGTTTTTGTTAGACATTCACGTTTTTTGTATCTGCTTCAAAGAAATTCTTTTCAACGATCCACCTTCTTGGAATTTAACAAATCAAAGAGAGATAGACACTTGAACCAATAGATTGCCAAGCACTTCGGCATCGAAAGAGTTTTTGGTTTTTACGAATCAATATCTTGGTATCTAACTTTTCTGTCGTTGCTTTATTTAAAACGATAAAAACGAGATATTTCGATGGAAAAAGGAGAAAACCTGTAAGATTACATTCTCGTGTTTCATTGTTTCTATTTGTCAACTCGAACGATAAATACGTAATAAAAAACTCGACTAATAAAATAAGTTTTTCCCTGAGTAATCGAAGGAAAAAAATTGAATTACGCTGCTCTACAATTTCCGTGCGCACTATTGCTTTCTTTTGTGTCTGTACTCATATATGCATCATAAAATAATTCGTTGTTTAAATTAGTTTAAAACTAGCATATTAAAATATACGCGGGAACAATGCAAATTAAACTTGTACAATTCGATGAAAGGTACGTCCATATTGCGACTTTGGATAATCAGGTGTTCGACAGATATCGAAAAATCTTGTATACATACAAGTCCATTAAATATTTGTATCTTTTCTTTGACAATTAAGGCGAGTTGTAATTTTTATACGCACGACTTTCAAAGCTGCTCGCAACTATTGTAATATAGTAACAGTGCAGTCAACAACGGTGTTTGAAGTTGCCGGAGGTGAACGCCTCAAGCAGTGAGCGGTAACTCTCGACAAAGTCCAATTACTGTCGTTGTATGTTAGAAACAATGCGACGTTTTACTCACAGTTTTAACTATGTTGACACATGCTGCGTAATTATTTTTTAACAAAACCGTAGTAAATTTCTGTGCGTAAGTACAAGATATGATAAGTCTCGATTTCTTTGCCGACACAAATCCTTGCAAACGATCGTATTCTACACGCATACCTAAGTATATTTATTTCGTCTAATATTCTTTGTTGATTTGAATCTCAATAAAAATACTGCAAATTTTTACATAATACGATGTCGTAATCGTACATTAATTTCGAATGTACTGACATCAGCGATGTAATGGACATGCTTTCATAACTATTTTACGATTCTACCACAAAACAATTTCAATGTGACGTAAAGTGATTTCGTATGATTAAAAGCATCGATATTCGTATGCTGCGTATTGAAACGTTGTAGTTTGACACGAATTCGTTTGCAAATATTTATTGATTGATTGCAATTGACAAGCGCAATGACTACAATGGGTGTCTATGGCTCACCATTGAACGAATCACGACCGCTGATTCTCTTCAATGAGCCATCTCTATTGTTTTTATTTTCAAATAAATCCATTACTACGCTTTATCGTATGTCATCGATATCGCCTATGTAGAGCATTTTCAACACGTGATTACCAACATGTAAAACATACGAACCAACGCATTAAATCGAAAATGCGAAAATGCATAGACATTATTGCGCGTGTAAGAGTAATTGCGTAATCTATCTACTTACGACATACCCTTAATCAAAACAACGAATCTTGTTTTCTTACGCAACGAGCTTTATATTCGTGTGCAACAAATACAGTGACATAACGAAAAATGTAATAATGTCTCTCGCTTTCTCTGCACGGCGACGCCTATGCAAAAGTTAGAGAAGCGCGACTGTTTTTCCAAAAGGGAAACATATAAATTCTTGGAAAAGTCTGCCCGTGTTAAAAAAACTGGTAGAAAAATGTTCGTAAATTTAATAAATTATTTGAAGTTGAATAAATGTTAATGTGATTTATATTTTTAACCACGAATACGTTATTAATTTAAATAATTCATTGAATTTTTGTGCAAATATTAAATACAAATAAAAACGATATTAAAAAGTTAAACAAAAATCAAAATAAAATTTAAGGCAAATTAAATTAAAAATTATGCAATATCTTGAAAAGTAAATAAATTGAGAGAGTACTAATAGGATAAATATATACAATGAAATATAATCCTTTATCTGAATTGCGCCTCGAGCAATCGTTCCGTGAAAATTTATATTATGTCGTATTCATAAAATTAAATTAAAAGACACTTCGAAACTACATACCGCGTACAATTATAGAAAGAAACCAGATACGAATTATTGTTTCGTATTCTATTTACAAAACGCAATAAGAAACATGGTAGAACAAAATAATTACCAAAAAACTGAAAAAACTTCTATATAATGCGCAACGACAAATAATATTAATTATAATTAAATAATGTAAATGTTTAACATAACATAAAATTACTCGCAAGTAAATCCCACGAATTCGTGTTCTTAATTATTTACTACGTATGTGTATAATAATCTGTGCGCCAATTGAATAATCAATAATGTACTGGCTCGCCTACTCCAGTTTGGCATTTATAGACGACAAAAAAAGATTAAAAAGCACTCACCATATGACGCATCTCTTAGACAAGACGATGAGTGGGACGTTTCAAATTCCTTTTGATTGTTGTTGCTGACGTCGTTGGATTTAGCAGAAGCACGGCTCATGCTGAAATATCAGAGAATAATTGCAATTACTTATTGTTAGAGTTAATTGCTATACTCGCGTAGTAATGGAATGCTTTCCCTCCCCCGCAGTTTCCATTTCGCGCCACGACCGATTTTCTTTGTTACCGGCAGACTGTTGCTCGCTTCTTCTAAAACCTTTTTCCAGTCACGCACGCATATCGTCACGAGTCCATTAAGTTGAAGCTACGTTTTGGTATACAAGCTATTTGCTATTATCAAACAACGGCAACAGTTATTAAACAATCTGTTTCAGTAAAACGATTCCGACGTTTCAACATTTCCGATGATAACGAAAACGAAAGTGGAGAATAAAAAAGCGAAAAAGATGAAACAAATATTGTATCAATTTCACATGAAAGAATGTCGCGAGTCAACAGAGGCTGCAAAAAATCTGTTCACAACTGAAAAAATACTTCTTCTAAGGTAGAAAATATAATCAACTTACATTATTTTTATCGTTGTTACCGCGTCAATGTCCAGAGGAGGAAAGAGGAGGAAAGACAATTGACGATCATAATCCAAGATGGTGTCAAGTTCGAATATTTAAAAAATCTATGAGTGCGCCCACTGGCGAATTTTTGTGATACTAATTGATGTTTCTTGGGCTGTGTTACCATGCTGATTAATGAAAATAATAAAATTGACAAGCGAAACAAAATTACATAGTACGAATCACCGAAATATGTAAAAAATAAATGTTTATAAATCACTTAGGATCCAAATATACAACTTGTACTTAACGCGAAAACCACTAATACGATAAAAATAGTAATTTATGGAATAAACAAGGTATCGTAGAATTGTCGTAATCTCAGCTTTTTGCATTGTTATTCGCAAGGACGTTATTAATTATAAATAAGCGATAATTACCTCGCATTTGGAGGAAAGATCATGACGAACAATTAAACGTCGCCATCCAAGGTAACAGTCGGTTTTAATGTTCGAAAAATCCACAAGCGCCCCTGCCGGTGAAATATTGCGACACTAATCGATATCTCTTGCGATGTATCGCCCAGTCGATTAATAAATTTTATAATTCGAGTAATCGAAATAAATAATCTTTGAACAAACGTAAATGAATTATCATCGTACGAATCATTGAAATATGTTTGAAATAATATATACTCGAAAAAATTACAATTACAAGGTATTCTAAAATTCAACAAGATTCTATACATTTTAGTGCTTACGCTCTCATAACAATTAGTTCACGAAGTTTCTCGTGCTTTTTTTATGATTAATTCCGATGCCGAGCGGTAATCATGAGAACGAGACGCAAATTTCGTTCCTTGCGCGCTTTTCTTCCTCTCATCCATAGGAATCTTCGCAATACGCCACTTATTAAAGCCGCTGGGAGAACTAGGCGCAGACGTAAAAAAATCATTGATAAAGAATGCGTTACGCAAGGACAAGATTGCGTATCTGCGCGGTCGCGCAAAAGTTATTTCCTCTTAGGAATTGGTTTATCGATCCACGTTGTTACTCACTTTAAGGTCAACATTGTGGTTTCTTTGTTCGCTGAAAATATATTTTACTTGTATTTTTCTTCACGATAGCAAATAAAGTTGATTAGAAAATTTAGAACTCTTGTCTTGTTTGATAGTATCGTGAAACTGTAAAATACTTTCGGTATTGATTAGATCCATTTTTCAATATCAAAGGCAAAACGTTCACGATTTGGGGATACTAAACCGTAAAAAAGAGATGTCGAGATAAAAAACAATTATTTTTAATTAATGACGTAAATCTGCTTTGTAAATTTTTATTTCGACCAGAAAAATAAAAATATGCACACGGATTCATACCAATTATGATCCGCGGTTGAAATATTATCAAGTTAGTTAGACTAAATGAACTATCGCTTACTTTCATTCGAATCCGGCAATGGTAAATTAAGAGATACAGCTTATGGTTTCATTAAGAAATACGCGTCTATTTACGAAATGAAATTTCTCGCTGTAACGTCAACGCATTTGCATGCTTCGCCTTCCTAAAATTTCGAAGTGCATCGTTACGCCCATACATTTTTCGGAACGTTCACGATGAATAATTATATCTCGTATTTTTAACGAGCATCTACTTTTTTTCAAATACGGAATTCACCATTATAAAATGATTAAAAATCATTGATACTGATCATTTTTCTCCGTAAATATGTCCTTAAAATAAATAAACTTTCCTTCAGTTACGCACAATATCGTTTAACGCTATTTTAAGTTTCTATATCATCGTAGCTTTTTAATTGCTCTTTTCGATATATTTCTTCATTATTCTCTTAATAACGTGGCCTATAAAAGTGGAACGAAATACATTTGTCAGGGTAATTCTTTGCGTTAACCCACGTTCTCTTTAATGTTTCAGTTGGTGGATGAGGATGGCAGTGTCGAGGCCGCACTGATAAATTACCTCTTTACGAAGCAGATCGTGAAACGCCTTCGTAATCAACTGGATATCGGAGATCTGCAGCGCAAACGCAGCTATTGGAAGCAATGCGCCTTCAACGCTGTCTCTTGCTTCGGCAAGTAGACGATACACGTAATGGAAAAAGAAGAAGAAAGAAAAAAAAGGCAAAAAAGGAAGCAAGCTTTTTCCCGTCTCTTCGTCTCTTTTCTCCTCCCATTCGAATCTTAGCCTTTAAAATCGAGTAAACGCGGTATCGAGATTTCAAAATGAAACCATATAGGGAAGAAAACCAAGAAGCCCAGCGAACTCTGACGAAATTTACATCCGCAATATCTCTCCTCTCTCCGAGTCTCTTTTTGTCTTAGGTTGAAAGACGTTCCGTGATAATTTCATCATCGTCGATGCATTCGACACGATAAAAATCAAATTAAAAATTCTTCTTATTTGTCTAGAAAGAATGGTACAATATTTATATAAATCTGTGTTACATCGCGGACTGATCAGTTTGAGAACATTGCGGATGTAAGCGGACGAGTATATCCTCGCAATATCCTATATCGATATACCAACAATGATCTGTAGTTTAGAGATATATGTCGGAAGTATACGGAAGATTTCTTTCGTTTCTTTTTAAATACATTCAGTATTATCTGTTACTCCTATTTCGCACGCAAGACATGCCTATTCTATAATAACATAAAGATAATAGAACCTATGATAGACTTACCAAAGATAATGCAATGTATACATTTAGATTTACATAGGAAATTGGTTTAGAACGAGTTTACTGCTCATTTTCGACAATTTAAGCACGTGTTTGTACTTAAAAAAAATTATGTTAATTCCGATGTGACTTTAAATGTAATATAATTAAATACATATCGACGTAAAGCACGATACTTCTAAAATTATATTTATTGTCTCATTAAATGGTGTTGTTTGCTAGAAATAAATAAGGAATCAATAAAACATTTATTTCCATTAAAAGGGCTGTTCTTTCTTCAAACGATTTACATTTCACCAATCAACAATGGGAAGTACAAACATTTTTTAAAGGAAATTCTTATGTACAATTTATTTAATAAGTAATATCTATAAATTAGGTCTTAAGTATTGTATTGTATTTCGATAATTCAGCTGATACCTTCTTTGTGACAGTGCATAAGCCTCTGTTCCCTTCCCTATCGATCAGGATCGATATAAGATTATAATCTTACTCGATTATTTCATTGTAAGTTTTCCATATTCTCCGTGAGAAAATATACGGGTTGTAAAGAAGGTATGAATGCAATTAAAGTCACTTAAAGAACGCAGGGATGCAATAATTCTTCCGTCGCGATGATCCATTCGCAATTCATCGGCTGAAAGAGAAGAAAAATGAAGATTCAATGGTAAATAGTTATAAGAGTAAATCTTAAAGCGTAACGAACATTTAAGAGGTAAGTCCATTAACTTTAATCCCCTCTTTACAAATGAAATCTTTTCATTATTAAAGAATCGAAAACACACGCATCTTCCTCAAACTTAAAATGTCTTGGCTATCCAAAACGCGCTTGAGACCAAATGTCACGACGCGCGTGAATGCGTCAGACACGATTTAAATTGAAAACCATATAAGTACCGCGTCCAGCCTTTATTTCGTAACGACGACATTTTCCCTAGGTCTCCGCGTTAATTAGAAGATCGTTCTTCTATGGTATCAGAGCTCGTGATGGCATAATCGAAAGTCGGAGTTTCGCATCATCGAAAAATGAAACGTAAAAGCGTGTCGTCTCGTGACGAACGAGAGGAGTATCCTGATTAAAAAATATTCTCGAACGATAATTCGTCTCCTTCTTTTGTTATCCTTTTAAAGGATAGCAGAGCTAAAACTGTTCCACTTTTTGATACCTATATACATATTTACAAATATGCATGGTGAGATTTTTTTACACCATCTCGAAAATTTAAGATTATCTTGAAGTACAAAAGTTCACCAGTAGATTCCGCATTTTATCAAATATTTGTTGTAAAAAAATATTATCAGTTATATGTAACTTTATTTCTCTATTAATTAAAGTGAATCTAAAAATTCTTTGCCTCAAGGAGTTATTACACGTGCATCCGTTCAAGATATTATTTTGGACTGTGACAGAGGTCGAGCGATTCCACTTACATGCATCATCGATGTCGGCATGGGCAGTCGCAATAATCCGCAGCCAGTTCCACTGCGTGTCGATAGACGTCTTGCATCTCCGACGATGCTGCTGATCTCTCCACCCACGATACGTTCACGTGTCTGACGGTCTTCGGTACATCACGGAATTCCTGAAAACGCCAAGCGATACTCAGTATAACGCCAACAATTCCCATAAGACAAGCCTGCTGACCGTATCTCGAGAGTCACGTAACTGACGCCGTAATTGATCGTGTCCCCAAACAAACCTCAAGAATAGTTTTCGAACTTCGAATAAGTCTCGCAAGTAGAATTCCTCGAGAACAATACGTTTCGAATGATTACTTTGTATTCTTTCAAATAATCGAGACCAATGAAGTCTCGAAAAATCGTCATAAATGCGATCATGCGCCAATGATAGGTCAAGATTTTCGAGAAGGCTAAAAAAAATTAATCCTGCAACGATATCTCAAGTATCGCGAAATAAAATTCCAAATCGAATATAAAAGCGTCGTACATGTTGCCAAAGAAATTAATGAATGACAGAATACCGATATATCTCGAAGCAAAATTTAATTACTGTTCCAATCATTTATTATGATACGATTCGATTAACGAAAAGATATATCAAAATATAATTTATTAATCAAGTACCCAAAAAAATAAATTTCAAAATAAAACGAAAAAATTATTCTAAATCGATCGAAGTTTGTCATTGACTCGCGATTGACACCTGTTGAGTTCGAGAACAGAAGGATCGATGCGAGTAACGTAATCGTTCTTAACTATAAAAGTCGCGCAACAAGAAAGAAAATTCTCATTCTCATTCTCTTGAACAATGTAGAATCTCAGGCGGTTTCTTCCTGTTTAAAATTGTAATTGGTCATTTTTATCCAGGGGTAAAAATAATTTCTATCCCAAGACAAGATCCTTCTTCAATGGCAATCTATTCCCCTGACAAAATGATTCCGGATGATTATAAAAGACAGTTATCTCACGGGGTGCGCAACCATGAATCTTCGGCATGTCGTCGAAAATTACAGGATGAACTACACTGGTAATTGCCAGAAACGATTAATTGATTGGGGCAACTTCCACAGAGTGGAGTCTGCTAAATGTTGACGCCAGTCCTGGTAATGGCTCCGGTATTAACCGCGATTAATCTCGTTAGAGCCGTTGCGACCGAAGGCTTAAATTCACGTTCGGATCGATTAAAATGTCACGCGTTAAATTCACATCGTTCCGGGACAGCGAGACGAGGCTACTGAAGAGCTACTTGATGGAAACGATGGTAGAAACTACGATAAAATCGTACAAGTAGGAATCGGAGAGAAAAATCCCGCTTTCGCTGGAGGGAAAATTTTTCACGCTGATGTGAAAACACGGATTCTGTCAATAACAGTCGATATAAAATGCATTAATAACATTATGAAATCATGATAGAATTTCCAATGATTCCTATGTTCTTGATTTCGATCTCGTTTCTATTTGTTTTCTTCTGCTATGACAAAGTAAGTTATTAATAATATGAACAGAATATTTTAAGAATATAGTAGATTTAGTATTTCGAATATCCCAGTGTTTATTCATAGATATTCCTATGAATTATAATTTAATTAAAATAATTAATCGATTAATTGTTATTTACATTTTATACGCATACCTGAAGTGCAGTTGATGGAATTTCCGTGCAGTCATGAATAATGTGAGTCCATTTCGACCGATCTGCATCACTCATTATCGTCGCACCGAGTCTAATTATTTATCAATAATCAAGGAAAACATAAAATATATAACAAAATAATAAATGGTAATACAATTTATAGAAAATTCGCGATATCAAAATATCAAACCGTCGTTTTAAAATGTTAACATATAAGATACTAAAAACATCTTAAAACAGACAAAACAAAAATTTTTACATATTTTTAATATATATTTCAAGATTACAATATATATATACACAGCATTTTTTCATTAAAAAAGAATATTGCACAAAGAATAAATAGGAATATAATTTAAATTTTCTATCCATTACAAAGCATTCTATTACGCGTTTTTGTGGAGTCGTAAAAAATCTTTACTAAACTCCTCTCGTTAGAAATCCGTTAAGCCAGGTCACCTTTAAATTCGCCGTGAGGGAATAAGAACCACACTGGAGCACGATAGTTAAAATTCTCCGATTCGAAAAGAAGACCAGTGCATTTTCTTTATTTCTAAGGGGACTGGTTTTTTCCCACCGGAGGTATTTTACAGCATCTTACAGAAAATACTGTAACTTTACTAGGATAAAATGTCTTTGATGTATTATCTTCTACCAATTGACACAACAATATCGATCTTTGGTAAAACAGACAGATTTTGTTTGTTTCTATAAACTTTCCTTTACCATCATAAAATGATCTTAATTACCTTTTTATAATTAATCATCACAAGAATTTATAATTTAATATCTAAAATAAGTGCTTTGCTGTTAAACTACATTCAACTGCAACTTGGAGGTAAAATGCTTTTCGTCTTTAAAAAGCTTTTATTCCAATTGTCAATTGAAAATTTAACGGGAATGTACTTCGTTCCAAAATCGATTAGCCTCGCAAGAGCAAAGCCATTATCGAATTACCAATGTTCGAAAATATGATTTACTTTGAATTCGCATTTTTTAAGGCGGAATTTTTAGAGTTCTCGAGATTATTACTCCAATTCTACTTTTTTCGCTTGGATAGTCTACAGCAAATCAAATACGTATTATACAAAGGATACGTTTTAAGTGTTCGCAACATCTCTTTCCGTTTGTTTCTTTTAAAATTTCGTGCTAAAGTAACACGAACATCCTTGAAGACGCATTTAGATGCCTGAAAATAATTTCGCAAGAACTTTTATTATAATTTTTGAATCAGCATTCAAATTTTTTTGAAAAATCATATTAAGATCCATATGAATAGTTGAATATTATGGGAATCTTCTCATATGTGATGCTTATGAAACAAATAGCATATTTTATATTGATAAAATTAACATATCGATTCTAATTTTATTCATTGTATAACATGACATTTTCATACATCTCATATGCGTAGCTACTCATACGCGTAGCTATATAGTGAAATATTTGTTGATGAAAATATTATAATAAATATATAAAATTTATCTATTAAATAAACTTATTAATTTATTACAATTAACATTTTAAAATTAAGTAAAGTTATATAATGTATAATTTTTACGAAACGGCATTAGTTTTGGATAAATAATAGAGAATTTAAAAAATAATTCACTTACCATATCTGATAAATTACGTTCGACAAGTGGCTTTGCATCCACTGGTAAACCTTTCTTTGGTTTTCGACTTTCGATCCAGTTTAGTGGACTTCCAGCGGCATTATATTCTATATACTACAATGCATAAATAAATATAAAAACACACCCAAAAGAAAAACGATATACAAAAAATATTATTCAAAATATTATAAGACTGTCAACGTGATATCAACGATGATATGTCAACGATATTAACGTCGACTTTGTTTATCTTACTTGAAGTTATTAAATATAAAAATATAACTTAAGCATCGAAATATCATCGATACTTGCAAAATTTATTGTATTTTAATACATAAAGAAATATTTACATCTTTTCCAACGAAGGAATAATATTTTGCTCGATTATCTTCATGAAATTCATTATCAAAATTATGTCCGGACAAAGTTTCCTCGCAGATTGGTTCTTTTTTTATATTAACATTGCAAATATAATCAGACGTGCTAGCTTTATCTTTGAAACTTGGTTCTCTTTTTAATTCTAGATTGGAATCAATACTTTTTTTTCTCATTTTTATAGAGGAAATTCCAGGTTTTTTATCTGCACATTCATATTCTTTCTTTACATTATTAATGTGCTCCTTAATTTTTATTTTAGGCTCGCGTTCCTCTTCGTCATTTAAATCTAGTTTTTCCAATCGTTTACGTTTTTGTGAAATCGCAGTCTTTTCTATTTTACTAGTATCAGTAGTTTTCTTTGGAGAAATGTCCAATGTATCAATATCGTTGTCGTCTTCTTTCTTTGTTCTTTGTCAAACAAGCAAATTCATATTAAAAAGAACATATATTTTGGATAGAGTAACATTTTCATTGGAAGATATACTTACTCACTATTCGATCCTAAAAGAAGACTGAAATCCATAGATTCGGAGCTTCTTTTAAAGAGTTGACGTAATTCTTTTAATGACGTTGCAGTAGTCCAATCTTTATCACGACGAATTCGGGTAACTCGCGGGAACCTAATACTTATACTATCAGCAGTATGTACGCCCTGATTTGTAAATTCTGCACCAGTTATCTCCCACACTGGTTGTTTCTATGTTAAATAGACACGTTGTTTTAATAAATTCAATATTAAATATGCTTTTACACGTTTCTTTAATCAATATAATAATTAAAACTAATGTAGTATATAACGTTTACAAGCAATTATAATTATTTGAACAAATGATTACTTTAGGATCCCTTGCCACAAAATCTGGTATCATAGGTTTCTTTGCCAGTAGCCAACTTGGAACCTTATTAGAATCTTTACCTATTTTTACCATTTCTAATTCCGTTTGTAACATTGCCAGTGTCGCATCATCATGGCCTGTATGTACCTGTATCGATTAAAATCGGGGAAAAAGTTCAATCCATCATTACAAAACGATATAATTGATATAAATTAATTCTTTTAAGACTTTCATAATACATATTTAGATTCTTACTTTGGTTACTGTTAACCACTTATCACAATCTTCATCGTAACAACCCATAAGAAATATAGACATAATTCCTCCTAGGAAGCAACACGAAATAAAAAGAAATATGAAAGTATGAAATAGAAACGAGTGTTTGATGACAATTTTATGAAACATTACGAAAAGAAATTTGATAGTTTTTTAATATCAATAATTAATATGTTAAATTTTAAATATTAACCTTTGTTGCCGGTACCATACCATGCACCAAGCACAACGAGATCTGCAGTATCGGCCATTGCTCCATCAAACAAGTAATCCTTTTTTACCTTCAACCAATATCTTTTACCAGGTTCATATTTGCTCTGTAATTAAATTGATAAGATAAGAAAATATTATTTTTGAAAAAAATATCATTTATACGATGATATACATTAACATCCTTGAGTACTAATCCTTCAAGACCCAACTTGAATACTTTAGCTATCATTTCTGCCAAATCGTATGGTTTCTGAAAGAGTTATACACGTTCGTTAAAATTAGATAACCAAACGAATCGATGAATAAATTAATTTTACTAATCTAATCTTACGTGAATTTTCTGCACTTCTGATAACATTATTCTGTTTGGTATTTCCGTTATTCTGTCCTTTAATATTTGTCGTCGCTCTTGCATTGTCCTACAAATTATACATAAATAAAACAGATCACTGGTCTAATAATAATTTTTAATACTTTGATTCGTACTACGTACGCTCGTATGTCTTATCTTACTTGTTCATTAAAATCTCCCCATTGTAATAAATACAGTCGAAAATAAATAAGCATACAGTAGCATCCTTAAACTCAGCTTTCTGTAAAGTACGAACAAAGGAGTTGAAAAAAAAGAAAATAATCTGGAAGACAATATAAATTCATTAATGAAACAACTCATACCTTGTGAATTCCCAAACTGCCAAATGGCAAGGGTTGACCAGTTTTAGTATCTATTAGAAGAACCTCAGAGTCCAGGATTAAATCATCGCCATCGGGAAATGCCTTTGGAATATATTCCTTAAAAAGATTCACCTGCAATAGTTCGATAGAATATAAGTGATACGCTAAAGATAATACATTAAATTTATGATAATCGCATAAATAATAAAATGTACAGCGTTAAATGAAACTCGTGTTACGTAAGGGGTCGGAACGAGATCATTATAATAGAAACTCATAAGACCATTCATAAACACGTCATAACTAAATGGACAATAAATACACCATAATTAACTTTAGTTCGTTAGAATCGATTAACACTCGCTTTCCTACGTACGGATTCGTAACAGTTTCTACAGCTGATAATTCGATAGATGACCCAAATTTCATAACTCTTAACAATAAAATATTACAGAATTTGAATTTAGAAAACAGTACATTTTCGAGGTCAAATATTAGCATCGTGAAAATGAAAACGTAATTATTACCTTGTGAGGTAGTACAGGCTTGAGAGATCGACTAAAGTAACGAAATTCACTGCCTCTCTTGTGCACTTGAACGCGTTCACCGTCGTACTTCACTTCCGCCAACATGCCATGAGGACATTTTTTCATCGCCATATCAACAGATTTGCATGCTTCCGCCTAAAATATTATCGAAAAGAATAGACGCGAAGAATATAAAAATTCAGGTTATTTAACACGCGTTTCTATTTCAATTAACGTAGAAATAGAAAAAGAAACGAATGATTGATCAAAGAGGATAATCACCAGCATTGGCAAAACCGGCGTCATTATGGAAAGAGCAACCTTGTTGTCACCGGATTTTGTTATCGGTGATTTTTCCAAGGATTCCGTCGAAATGGATGGGTCATCCAAACATCGTTCTACAACAGCTTCCAGATTGTTTGACACTTGGAACGCTTTATATGCATCATCGTGAATCGCGCCGAGGCTAAAATAAAATTATAGCAAAAAAGAAAAGATCGATTAACAAAGAGAGCTAACGTAAAAACTGATTTTTACGATTTGAGTTTTCAAAAATGAACGAAGAACTTACATGTGTTTGGGACCGGCATTGATTCTTAAATCGTGTTTGATTAGCCTTATTATCATCTTCAAATCATTTCCAGTGGACCTAAAAAACGATATGAAATCAGTTCGAAGCAATATAAAAATTACATTTAAACGATCGATTGATTTTTGCCGAACATTAAATATTTCGTAAAAATGTTAAACTTACCTACCAAGAATGGTCCGGAAGTGATCCATTTGTTCCTCTTCTTTCGTCAAAAATGACAGACTATGTAGGAAGGCATCCACCTGTATTAATAATATCCGAATGTATTATCTACAACATTTAATGCTAAACTACACCTTTTGATTTACGACTTCACTTCGTCTTATTGTTTTTATACCGCAAATACTCCTAATTATATTCGATTTACGGCTACTATCATTGTAAAAGTTGTCTATTAAACGAGCTGTTACTTCCTATTATTTACATCATTTTCAGCCAATAATACAAGACCATCAGGATTCATCGAACTGATTTAAGTTTAAGTTCATACGGAACTCTCGCAGATGGAAAAGCGATTCTTCGAGAATATTAGGAAGATTTCCGCGCCGAGGGAAATTCGGCACGGCTTCCACCCTCACCTAAACCGGACAGATGACAAAATCCTCGGGGTAAATTGAATGTGTTCTGCCAAATTTGAAGCAGTTTATTCGAAGGGGATGTAACAGAATAAAGAATCTTTCCATCAAAATGGCTCTCGAATATTTCCTTTTATACACTCTGTTGTAAACTTTCCACAAACATACTTGTTCTTGATGTTAAAAGATTGTGAAAATAAAGAGGAATTCTTACATGTATTACATCTATTCCTTTACTTCGTCATAAGACTTCAAATAATAAGAATTAAATAATAAAATCATACAACGATTAAATAATTTTTTAACCTATAAATACTTCAGATTAGAACGCAGTTAACATCGCGTTTTCTTACTCTGTCTTTTTTTATCGCTTATCTTACATAGCGCGACGTTTGAAGCCGACATGCCCATAATCTCGTTCCAAATCTAACTTTTTCGTGAGATCACGTTTACGTTTCGTAATAGACATTTGCGCCGAATTTATTCATCGCGATATTTATAACACGAAGTTCCTTGATAGGAAGGCGAAAAAAGTCAGACATTTTGATAGTCGATTACTGCATCTTTATTATTAGGCACGACGACGCGTGTATGGTCTAAATCTTAATTGATGCACGAATCCAATGGAAGCTGAGAAACGAAATTCCTTCGAATAATGAAAATTCGCAAAACTTCGACAAATAACCGTACCTCTTGCATGGTTAATACGCTCTTCGAGGCAGGTGTCACAACGGCGCTATTCTCGAAGAAGACGCGAATAGTTTCGGCAATGTCACCTTGTTCGAGATGCTCCAACATAGATTCCTCGTCCTGGCACAAGATACGAGAAAACAGTTTGATCAGCTGCTTGCTTTGAAGGTTGTAGACTTTCTTCGCGGAGCCAGGCAGCAACATTTTGCACCACAGTATGGTATCGCCCTTAAACCTGTCTAAAAAAAAAATTCGTCTGCTTTTCAAAAGTGTATCGATGTTAACAAATATCTGACCAACGTTAAACCAAATGGAATAATCTTGATAAAAAAATATAAAAATCTCTTCTTATCTCTCTCGTCGATATTTCGTTTCAATGATTATATTGAAAATGCTATTCCAAGCTTAAGCTTGGATCTAACAATTACGATAACGAGAAAGAGTGTCAACGATTTCGGCGAGAAGCAATTAATTTTCAATTTAGATTTCATCGAATTCTAGTAATTTCAATTGCTGCGCTATTAACTCATACGTACATATTTTATCGCACATCGATACATATAAACTCGATTCGACCGTAAAGATGTGCAAACACTCGACATCAGGCTGATAGTCATGACGTACGAATTATGGGATAACCTTCTTTGGTAGTTCGTGGTAACTTTATTCGAGTTCAGACAAGTTCAGAAATTCGAAATTCGGTTCGACGACCTTATTTTACGATATACGTACAATATTTAAAACGAGTCATGCAATCGATCCGTGTCACGTTACGAGTGCTCGATTTTATCTCGATTCTCGCAGAAGTTCATCCGAATTTTATCGAGCTGACTCGACAAGTTGGGTCTACCGTGCATCTTTAGCGAAACACCAGGTTTATCTACGAGCAGATAGAACCAATCGAAATGTATTTTCCCAATTATACTTTTTCCGTATCGATATTCAGATCCAACGATGTAACGTCTCGGAGAATCGAATTACGACAGCATTTAATTAAAAAATTCCACTTGCAATGATCGTACAGGGGGAGTCGCCAGAAAATGCAAATGCATAGGAACTGTTTCCATGTGCATATCTAGTTGATTGGTCGTTTGCCACTATAGAGAGCCAATCTACACCTACCGACTGTGCATGCACGTGCAAACGAGGGAACAATTGCACGAAACACCGTTTATGATCGAGCTCATTGTCACCCTCCTTCAACGAAACCTCCTTCTTCTCCTACCCTGTAGCTACTTCAAACATCAGCATTATTAATTTAAAAAGTTCCATTTTGGCAATCATCGCCAGAAATTGCAAGGACAAACGAATTGTTTCCAGGTGAGTGTCTAGTCGATAGGTCGTTCGTAGCTACAGAGAGGCAATCTAATCATCGTCAGTCGAGTGTGCACCTACTGCACGTGCAAACGAGGAAACAGTTTCTTGAAACACCGTTTATGGCCGACTCATTGCTACTTACGTAGCAACGAACCCTCTCCCCCTACCTCGCGGCGACTTCGAGCATCAGCATCATCGAAAGGCGACCGAGAGTCTACCAGAGTCGGAGAAATCAATCGCACGGGCAGAAGAATCAACGACGCTGCTACATCATTGATGAGCCTCCGCTGCATCATGCTCAATTGAACATTCCCGGATCGTTCGGAGTTATCGCGGGCGGCTATCGTCTTCGTAACTTTCCGCTGTCGTTTCTCGTACCGTTGCTCGTCTTCGCACTCGCCTTGCCTTTGTCACTTTTCTCCTGGTCCCGTTTCGTCGATCGGCGCGTTCGTCGACGAAGGAACGTGAATTCGTTAGAAAATTTCACGATAAGACCGAGAACGAAAAGAGGATCGATTCGTACGTCGTTACGAATTTAAGGCGAATGTCGATGAACCGTTGCAGCTGAACGTCCGCTTTCACGGATACTGGGCTGCCAGATAAACGATAACGCGACGAAAGACAGATACGCGGAATTTCTGTGATTGCTCTGGGTACATCGACCAAACAGAATTTGTTAGGAACGTTCGAGTGAGGATCCGTCGAAAAAAAGCATTAACGTCGATGAATTTGACTTTGATAATTTGAACGGATCAAGGAATTATCGTTACGTGGAGTCTGGAGTGAAACAGACGATAATTGCATAAAATCAAATTTAAAAGACGATTCAAAAGTGATGCAATAGAGTCAGATGTTGGCGCAGAAAATCGTTAGGAAAAGGAAGTCGATCCGTACGAAATGTGCCAATTTTTGAGGCAAACCGCAGAATTACTCGTCCAAGTTATCGTCGATAAATTGATTGGACACCTACTGGGTCCCACCGTGTAGCCTTCTCCCTGTTCAGTAATTGAGTTGTACTACTGCGCTTGAAAATCCACGTTCGAGGAAACGGATTTGTAGAACAAATTTCTACGACTTCTCCGTAAATCCCAACAAGCTTAAAAGAATCGAACGATCCAACATCTAACTTCTACCATTCGACTTCGAATTCCCTAAAACTTCTTCCCCCTTTCATTCATGCTTTACAAATGCGTACTCATGGTAGAGTAGGACAAACCATAGAAAGATTCCCCATCTGATCTTAGCGATACAAAATTCTGTATTCCTATTTCGCTTCCTCGCTAATGTTTCATCAAGGAGCAGAGAAGTCCAAAATGTTTTCACGTTTTCAGTAATTCCCGTAAAATCATCGAGACCGTTAAAACGAATTTCTAACGCAAACCACACTCTCGTCCTTCTCATCGTGTCCTAAGCGTGCCCACGCGTGAATGCCTACTCAAAAACCAATAAAAAATAGTCTTGCTTCACAGCGCTGGATCCCACTGGTGCGAGCCAACGGCCGAGCCTAAAATCTTTAAACTTCGAATCCGTTGAAAGAAACTTTTCTCGCCTACGTAACCGTGTTCACCCTCGACAGGAACGTGTCTTCGGAAGTCGTCGAGGAAAGGACGATCGTCTCGACACGCGCCGGAGCTATTCGCGATAAACTCGACGTTACGCATTTTTTTTTAAGGGAAGAAAATTAAAGACAAAGAGTAGAATGGAGAAAAAAGTGGAAAAATCGTCAGAACTAAGAAGACGTGAAAATATCAACGAGGCGACGCGTCGCTTTATCGTGAGATCCTCGAAGGAGAAACGACGACTTGGAGGTCGTGATAACCTCGTGCGCCTTCTATTCGAGTAAATATTACTGAATGACTCGCAACAATATAAAGGGGACCGGAAAATAATCTATTCGCGCGTACCAACGTTTGTTTATTATCGATCAATTGATTGATTAAAAGATCGTGGATAACGAGGGTGATTGCATCATTGATTGAAAATAAAAATAAATCATAAAATTATTTGTTTTAATTTGACGGAAAAATACGAAATTATTTTACGGTTCCCCTAATATCTTTAAAAAGTTCCACAAACTTATCGTACGCTCGTACCAGCGTACGTACGTCGTTCATTGTCCGCGTCAGATAGGAGATGACACTTTGACCGAAAGCAAAGCCGTTCCTAGATCCGCGTTCGGTGGCATCGTTAGGATTTTGCGTGTTACTTCGAGTGAACCGAGAAACGTTATCTCGAGGGCAGCAGGCACGCCGCATCCGACTATTATACGATTAAACAAATCCAAAGAGAAACTCGCGAGTAAGTCGTATTGATCGTATCGTTGGGATCGATCATCCTCGCGTGTCTCGCGAGAAATCGAGACTACTCGATTTTGGACGAGAGTCGAGACGAAAGTGGATGGACAGGGATTCTCCAATCTAGACCCTTTCGTTGGATACTTCAGTAACAGGACTCACTGCGAACAAGTGTGCGCTAAACGCGATGACAAGAATGCGAAATAAGATTGGTACCAATCGGTAGACGCAAGTTCCGATCGAAGCTCCGATAGTTCTGCCTAATTAATATCTACTGATAAATACACTCGATAGGAATAATGTTTAATCGACTCGTTTGCCATTGAGCTGTCCCGAGCTAAAGATCGATCTATCCACGATGTACAAAATGAAGTCTATCAAAATGTTGCTCGAGGCGAATTCTTGCCTGGGCCACGAGATGGCAAGAGTTCAGAGAGAATCGACGTTTTATCAAGATTACGAAAGAGACGGTGGCACAATTTTGTGATACGTATGATCCACATATTATATTTATTATTATTCATGAATTACGAAGATTGCGGAAATCCAAAGATTTCTCGACGACGATCGAAGCTACGAAGGAGCTACCGATCCTCGGTAGATGCTACGATTTAATAGCAAAAAGATAGCATCTTGCGATCGAGGCTTATCGAGAGTGACAGGAGGTGAAAGGAAAAAAGAAGTGGAACGAAATCGTCGCGTTATTTTCATTAATCGCACGATGAACTTGTACGGTTGCACCTTTGCCACCAAACTTTTTTATCTCGTGCCCATTTGATCTCTTATCTTTCCAAGCTTTTCCGCTCTTCCTTAACTCGCATTCCTTCTTCTCAAGAGATACCTCGTTCGAAATTATCGCGATAAGACCGAGAATCTTGCAATACCTCGATATTGTCACGGCCACGACGTCACTATTTTGAAATGCTGAAACGCGCGACAACGATTGGACGACTATTGACACACCTCTGTCGTCGATTACGTCACGACGTTATCGCTCGAATGCTAAATCGCTCTTTTATCGGTCCTCGGCGATTTCGACAGAGTCTGACGGTGTAATCGCGCGGTTAATGCGCCTTTTTACGCCTACGAAACCGCCTATGAATCCGGTGGAGCGGTTTGCATCTACGATCGATGTTGAATACGGAGGCGTACTGACTCTCAGCTTTCGAACGAACGCAAATTAGAGAGAGAGAGACAGAAGGGAAAGAGACGAAAAGAGAGAAATCGAAACATCGAATTGAATAAGTCGAACTTTGCACGTCGAAACACGAATCGACATCTCGTAATTTTAAAAAGCCTTATACGATAACAATATTGGGTCCGACATATTTCACAAATTGAAGAACATTTATTGAGAGGAATTCATTTTATTTTACACTATTCCAACGTAAACGATTAAAAATTCTGAAATAATTCCGATGTATTAGGGAGACTAGAATTTCCGTCATTATTTTCAGATAGTCCAGTTTGAGTTAGTCTGTATCGATACACGAGAATTGAAAATGATGGAAATTATATATTTTGTGATTTCAAGTAATAGTTTGTTTTTTAATAAAGTTGAATACGCGTTATACTACAAAATTACTTCCCGAACCTCGAATATAAGAAACTTAAACATTGTTAATCGACTCTTTCGGTAAAGTCGCGCGTGTGTGTATGGAAAATAATTTTAATAAATAATATAAAAGGAAATAATTTTCATCGAAGTCGAACGACGTTAATTTTAATTCGTTTTAATTATTTTACGACGATCAAAGCAAACCGCGATAAACGATTGCGATCGATCTTAATCCAGACGTGCCATCGGTTTCGAGTGATCAGTATCGAAAGGGTTAACAACGGTTTTGCGCGTGCCTAGGGGGACTCCGTGCTTCGACTCCGAAAGGTTAAAAGCGTCAAATTGTTGTCGCTGATGACCGATATAAAATCGAGAGTGGGTAGAAAGAAAAGAGTAAAAAAAGAAGAAAAATGGTCGGCCTGGGCGGTCTCGAATCTGATCGCGGCACGACCGTGAACGAGAACGATTCGATCGAGTAATCGTCTCGTAGTGGCGTTAAATGATTAATCGCGGATGAACTCATTCTAAACGACGCTTATCTTCGAACAATGATGTCCAATAATTCACGTTAACTCGACTCCGATAGCACCGTGAAAATAACGTATAAATCGTTCCTCGCGCATTAAACGAGCCGATAATTCATTCAATATCCACGAAGGAAGCGCGATGGAACCTCGATTTACCGAAGAAGCATCGGGAGAACGTACGATACGTCGCTCTATTTTCTTCGAAGCGTGAGATCATCCATCAACGATCTTACGACGACGTTTCGTCGACGTGCTGAACGACGATTTTGCGTTGCAATTGCGATCGAGTTACGTTTGTTACGAACGTTACACGCTGCCCTTCGATGAAATCGACGCTGTTGACGACGAGTCACGCCGAAACGTGACATTATTACGTGTTAAACGTAGTCGTAGAACACGCCAAACGATTCTACGATCGGCGATGTACCAATTTTCGACCGTAATGCCGTAACGTTACAGGAGACACATACAATAGTTACGGTCGTTTTCGTTTTTCTTATCGAATCGTACGACGTTTAGTTAACCCGAAAGGCGATTATTTCGAGCAGAATGTCATCGTATGGCACGCCAAAGGTTTTCACGCGTAATGCTGTAATATCGTACGACGAAGCTACGGTCGAGTTAAAAATCGTTCTTCTTATCGAGCTGTCCGATCCGACGCGCTAAAATCCAACGTTATTTGTCACTTTGACTTCTTTTTTCACGCGATAACAGCCGTAGGAGTACGAAACAGATTTATCGAGCGTAATGGTGGTATCTTGACACATCGAACGATTACGAAATCAACGATACAATATCGTCAAGCTGCTTCCTGATCGTTCTTGCCCCACGACGAAGTCATCAGTGATTCTTATAGAAATTTAGCGAACGCGCGTTTAGACGACGATCCGCGCGCTATTCACTAGTATTCATTCTCAGTCGATTGTTTGCTATAGTTCGTACAAATTTATTCCTATGTTTAAGTCCGGTCGATCGATCGATTCTGGAGCGATACGATTTTCACGATTGACAGTGCGAAGAAGTATCGCGAAAATGAGGCGCTTTCGAAAAATAAATTTCACTTCGAAGGAATCAAGGTTTAATGGGACAAAAATTTGACGGAAAAATTCCGAGAGGAAGAAGAAAAAGAAGAAACTAAAAAGGAAAATATAATCCGATCTTATCGACAAGATCTTTCAGTTATCGCAGTTGTCAGTGAAATATCACTGCGATTTGGCACAAATATGTTCGAGAAGCGAGTTCCATTGAAGTCTCAGATTTGTTCTAATCTTACGAACCGAAAAGAAATACTTAACGTGAAGAAAGAAAGGGAAAAATATGGAAGAAGAGAAGGATAAGACGATATCTATAATCGGAGCAAGTTAAGTTTTCCGAAAGAAGGAAAAGAGAATATCGATAATTGGAGCAAATCGACCGTTTTGTATGGAGTAAATTTACCGCGTTTGCAGTTACGAATGGAAAGTCATCGCGATTTGGCACAGATATTTTCGAGATGCAGACTCCATAGAAATCTCGGATTTGCTCTAATCTCGCGAACCGGAAGGAGCACTTAGCGGGAAGAGAAAAGAGAAAAAGAGAATATCGATAATTGGAGCAAATCGACCGTTTTATATGGAATAGATTTACTGCGTTTGCGGTTATCAATGGAAAGTCACCGCGATTTGGCACAGATATTCTCGAGGATTGTCTGTCATCGTACGGGGCCAAGAACCTCCTATTCTCAAGTCGAAGAAAAACACGACGATCTTGGCAACTACGGATCGGGTCATTCGGTGA
Source organism: Liostenogaster flavolineata (assembly GCA_025433975.1). Lineage (NCBI taxonomy): Eukaryota > Metazoa > Arthropoda > Insecta > Hymenoptera > Vespidae > Liostenogaster > Liostenogaster flavolineata. Next base: position 546,983 of record JAITYT010000941.1, on the reverse strand, counting down.
AAAAAGCAACGAGGAAAATAACACCAACGATTTCTGCGACTCTACGATGACACGACATCGTTTCTTCCACTGTGCTTCCATCGTCTTAGAAATTGATCGTCGTAACGATCAAGTGAAACGACGTCGCTTTCTTCGAGAGAAGAAAGACCTTTCCCTTGCTTCGTGTTGTGATTACAATTATTCAACCACTTTTTTTATTATTAACCCATTGAGCGCCATAAACGTATATGTGCGTTCTCGCGCAACCATTCATTCTGAGCTATAAAAATATTAGAAATACGTGTGCGCATTTGAACACTGCTCATTCGAAAAATACCGATTTAAAAGAAACTGTTTAACCCAAAACAATAATTTTCTTGAAAACAATAGGCCCGAGAATTTTCAATGAATTCTATAAAAACGATAGTCTCGATGCCAGAAATTGAGGAGACAGAACGACAACGAAATTTCTAAATCGCGCAACGTGGAAGTCGTCTCGATTAAAATTAAAATGTGTAATAATAAAAAAAAAATTAAAAAAAATGAAGACATCATCCTCGCTATCTTTCGCTCGATTTCTCTGGAACTTTCATGAACGTGAGACGGTGTCATTTTGCGATGGGCGATCAGTCGAACGTATAATTCGACGACGGGAGAGAGACGAGCGGAATGCGATAATTGGCCGGCGACATTTCGTCTGGCCGATTTAATTATTGTCGGGGCGAGTACGAGAAACATCTGCATGGCCGACATAAATTATTATTATCGTTGTTCCGCACCCAACCCCGATACTATATCGTCCGAAAGGAATTTTCATCGATTACAATTAGAGT
>JAITYT010000941.1:528645-544208 GCA_025433975.1 Liostenogaster flavolineata | reverse complement strand
AGAGAGAGAGAGAGAGAGGGAGAGAGAGAGAGAAAGAGAGACGGTCGTTTGAAACGCTTTTCAAGCCGAGGGTGTCTGCCCATACGTTCGCCTTTCTTTGAACTCGATCGCGTTGCCTCTTACGTCTTTTGGCGCCTCGCTTCGTGGTGAAATATGAATCTGTCAACGGCGCGTCGAACAATTTCCGACGGGGCAACGATTCTGAATCTTCTCGAGTACGAATCTACGGTACAACGGGGAAGGAAAATTTAAGGCACATTTATAATCATCTTTTATTTTTATAAAAAAGATCTTCTACGGGGCAGCCATTTTAAATCTCCTCGAGTACGAATCTACGATATGGCGAGGAAGAAAAATCGAGAAGACGTTTATAGCGGTGAACGTCTACGCGATCGACCTAAAGTTAGGCTAAATGAAATTTACGATATCGTAGTCATGGAAAATAAACGCACGCGCCGGAAGTTGCAATTATTTACGCGATGTTTCGCATTCCCCGTGGACGGCGAGCTCCTTTTGGAATGAGAGGTACCCGTAGCTCGTAACGAGGACAATTTGTAATACGATTTTCCATGAAAAAGGAAATCCTCGAGAGGATGTAGGGAGGACTGACAAATATCGCTGTAGCGAGATTCTCTGTGAACTTGAAAACGCAAAGGAAGAGATTCGAATTTATATTTTAATAAACGCGAGTAAGGAACTAGATCGTAAACACTTTTCGTCGCCTATGTGATAGGCGTTTGTCATACGTGACACGTGGACGGGCAAAGAAATACGCGCTGGTTTAAAGGCGCCTATCGAGACTCAAAGCGTACCAAAATAACGCGTACGATCGCAACCACGGCGACGTATCCGAACGCGTTTTGTCTCGTATTCGAACCTGGTCGTACGTACGATCGATCGTAAAAATACACTTCCACGCGACACGATCCGCAATGGAAATACTGGAATTCGAACTGTGAAATTTGTTGACGTTAATCGCGATATCTGCTAACTAAGAAAGACTGATTATCGATATTTAAAAAAAAAAGAAACAAAAGAAAAAATTTTCATTTTCCATACCCAGATGAAACGAGTGAAAAGTAACAGGCGAAACTTTTGAGCGATACGCAAACATTCGTAGAAGCAAATCGTATGAAAAGAGATTGAAAGATCGCTTCGTCGTTTCGACGACACCGGGGCAAAAATAATAGGAGGAGCGTAAGAAAATGATAAGGAAGGAACGAGACCGCCCATCGATGAACGTTCGGCTTCTCTAGCTTCTATTGAATGGTTATCGCGAACGACGGAGGTGACGAAATCGTGCGATAAATTAATCGCGCGAATATCACTGGTCCGGCGTAGATGTCAGCTAGAATCGTTTCGTGGCACGAGATGATATGTCTGAAGGTGACGTTTTTGTTTTTCGCGAAAACGAGAAAGCGACATAAAAGTAAATAAATAAACAGAGGAGCGGAGCGATCGCCGAGAAACTCGTTGGAAATCGTCTGACCAAGACTCCCTCGTGTCTACTTATGCGTTTCAACCGCAGGAGTCGCAACAAGTTACGACTGAGTTAGGAGTAGTAACGAACAGTGAAGAACGGACGATCGAGCAATCGATGTCCGATAAAGAGTAATTTCGTATTTTTGAATAATTTGAAGGCGTACGAAACTTGGAAATTGCTCGAAAATCGAACAAAACGTACATCGTTTAATAAAATTCCTTCTTAATACGAAATTTCCGTCGTTAAAATTGATCTAAAAATATGTAATTACTTCGTGGTCGAGCAGAGAACTTTTTTCTTTCTGCATCCCAGGACCGACGAGATTTCGAAAGAAGATCTTTTGATGTATTAGCAAACGACAGAATTATCGTCCACGCGTATCTGCAATTAACTTTGACAAACGGCGAAAAATTTACTCGAATCACTTCTTCGATTCTTTTTTCGATATAAAATAAAAAAAATACGTTAAAATAGTAATGATAAAACGATTAAATTCTTCTGTATTCTTCACGGAACGATATCTTCCGCTTCTCGAATTACGCCTTCTTTTATTCCAGCAAGCATTGTTCGTTCGTCCAATTAACTCAATTTTGAACAGATACGAAAAATTCAAAATACAGAAATGAACGTTCTTACGAAAGTCGAAGATCGATTCCCCTACTCGTGAAAAATAAGCTCGAGGTAAACGAAGCAGGTCGAACGAAGCGATTTCTATGAATCTGCGCGTCTAAAACGCAAACTCATTTCGTCGAACGCAAATAGGTGAGTAAGGCAATGCCACGGGTTCTAAGAATGTTGCAAATTACGAGAAATCGAGCGATCTACGTTCGACGTGTTCGTTGCTGCAATGTAATCGCACGATTCGATACGTTCGACGTCTGGCAAAGCGTCAAGTGCTATCGAATCGACGACGCGCGGGATAAAATTATCGAGGGAGGATGAAACCGAGTTCATAGAAGCGTTTCAAAGGCATATAAAGCTGGATTAGAATTGCGAAACCCAAAGAGTACGTATCCATTGTGGTTGTAAGCGTTCGATAAATCATTTTCACGGAGAAGGTATTTACGCAGTACGTACGGAACACATTGCCTTTCACAAAGCGCGCGTTCGCGTAAAGATACATCGACGCATAAAAGGAAAGAATCGGACTGACTCAAGTTCGATAACGAACGCAACCTGAATTTTCCGCGCGGATCGATCGACGTGATGCGAAATTCGACGATGATGTCGAATTGTTCGAATTAGAATGATCTTTAAGATGGGCAAAGGTCAAACGGATATTGCTCGGATCACTGAAAATGAAATTTATTACATCGAGTATAAATACTTTCACGTAGAAGTAGCAACGATGAGTAACGAAGAGACGAAAGGAAACGTTTCGTGAAATAAAAAGGGAGAAACGACTGAAATCAAAGATAATCTCGTACGGTTTTAAACTCTTCGAATGGCTCTTTTCGATCCTAAAATCGTACGATTTCTCGAGACGAGCGAGAAAGAGAAAATCGTAGGAAAGAACGAGTACTTTCGTACTTTCCCACCACTTTCGGCTTGACTCGTGCGAGAAAAAGGAGAAGGAGAAAGAGAAGTGGTAGGAGGCGCTTCGATAAGATAACGACTTTGATTTTTTTTTCTTTGGTTTCGATCGTCCATTCAATTAACGAACGCCGACAATGATGTTAAAAGAGGAGGTGACTTCATCGACGCCGATTAAAAAGGAAAAAAAGGAACGCGTGCGAATCGTTCTTCCATTTTTTAACTTTCTTTTTCTTACTTCGTCTCTTTCTCTCCTTCTATATCCGTACAAACTTGAACACTCGATCGATCTAAAGCTTCGCGTTAATTTTACGAATTTTCGCCTAGAACACGAATCCTTCCGAAGTACGTTAAAGAATCGTTGCGATAAGAAAAAGGCGTCTTACAAAAATCGATCGATAAATCTGTAAATAACAATAAGATACCGATATTGTAGCGAATGTAGCAAAGTTTATTAAATAAGGAGGGTGTTTAGCGCTAACCAAGAAAAAAATAAAAATTCGAATTTACAATCGCTAGAGTCCATTATTGGATAATTAAATTAATAATAAAATTAAGTCTGGACATTCTCTTTGAAATTGATGTGTTACGATTATTGCGTTATCTACCGGAAGCGTATTTACCAGCTTTTTGCAATCAGTGCTTATCGACCGATTCCAACGTTTCCTAACTTCGAATCTATTAATTAGCTTCTCTTTTTATTGTAAATAATAATTAAAGTAACAATAAGGAAAATCAGGAGAATACAGTGAGTGCTCCGTCTCTTAGATACTCTTAGTACGTCCAAATTTAAAAATTTTCCGACACTCTCGATTACGCAGTAACGATAAGAGAAGATTTATCGAATCTCGTCAAGATTTATGTCAAACAAAGTACCGTAATGAGATAAAGCAGCAATTTCTGCTTTAAATTAATAGATACGATCGAAGCCCTAGGACAACTTTTGCTAGTAAATCCGTCCTACGGTAACTTCGATGTTCCTACTTGACGAACAAGGAGTCAGACATCGCGTATAGGCAGACAAATGGATGCAAGGACTTCTATCACTGCGTTTCCTTTCTTCCTCGCACTTGAAGAAAGGGGTTGGAATAAGTAATTTCTTATACGCAACAAACATTATCTTAAATTATCTTCTTCCAATACGCTCATACGCAATTAAGTTTCAAAGAGATCAGCAGAGAGTCGAGTGAGTTTAAATCGATTCGAGTTTGAATCGTAAAATACCTAGCGATCGATTCGACATCGACGAATTAAAATACAGATGATATTTCGTTACTTTGCCGACGTAAGCTATTACGACGTACTGCGGAAGTGATCATTCACTTTTTTCTACTCCTTTCCCTATCCTCGTTTTCCCTCTGTCGAAATACGCTTTTATTGATAAATTCTAAAAAAAAAAGAACACTCGGTTTTACGCAATAACCCAACCACAAATCTTTCATAGAGAACTCGTAGCTGACATCGTTAGGACTAACGCAAGCTACCAGAGAGAAAAATAACAACGATATTTTAGTTGATACTTAATTTAATTCTCAGGAAAGATAAACTCTTTTAACAAACCGTTCAGTATCTTAACAGTTCAGTAACGATCGATACTGTAATTTGTAGACCTCCTGCCGCGTCGCGGATCAAATCGAAAAAAAAGTCGGAAACCTTCGAACGCCGTGTCGATTAATGATCGAATCGGTTAACCTAATAAATATAATACTCGCTGCGTATTAATTACAACGCGCCTCTTCTACAATTCCACATGGAAGTATGAGAATATTCGAAGCAACGGTCGAAGGATTCGATCGCAAATCAGAGAGGAACGTTTTCCTTTCATCCGTTCGTACGCTAATCCAAGAACGTCGACGATATTTCAGAAAGACACGGCAATCTTTCAGACGCAAAGACTCAACACGTTGTCGCGACATCGAGTCCCAAAGCAGACGAGATCACTGACGGTGGATCGTAAACGTGAATCACTGCTGGACGATCGCTCATCGTATCGTCGTCGACCAATCATATTGCGAAACACGTCCTATTCATGTGGACCAGCCAAACAAATGCGTCTGCTTCGACCAGTTCGATTTATTAGCTTGTAAATATTATTTAGCGTCTACCAAGCGGTTTTCGAGCGGTTACAGAGACGTAGCTGCCTGTCTACGAGGGTACGTATCGACGACGGACTTTTATTATTAGGCGTTTAAATGTTCGGTGCACGACGGCGCAACGTATATATTTTTTCAAGATATATCAAAGGCTAGGCTAAACCATACGCCTGGAACCGGGCCAATCGTCATCTCACGCCGCGGAGTAACCGTTCGAACGCTTCGACGAATTTCTTCGGGACTTCGTGGGATAACATTGCGCAACGGTTTTTATCGCGTGTAGGTCTCGTGCCTTCTCTCCTCCGAGGGTTCAACATATTTTTGCGATCGGCCGAGCGACCCCCTCCCCCCTGCATCGATGTGAGGAATCGCGTCGCTACAGTTCGATCGGCTGAAGGAAGGCTGGAAATTCTGGAACGATCAAAGCTATGGAAAACGGATCGTCCAGGAATTCTTGAAATTAAGCGACTCTCCTGTAATGAAGGCTACAAGATCACTAATTTGTCATACAGTTTGACACGATTACACGAAAGTACCTCCTACTGTTGAAGAAAGTGTCGAATATCCATAATCCTGCGACTTCAAAATTTTTTTGTCAGAAATTTTGTATCGTGCGAATTTGGTGCGTTCAAAGCTGGAAAAGCGAACGAATTAAAACTTTTTCTTAGTTAATGAGGAAGACGTTATTCTGCTTACGTATCGTACCATTGAATGACGTCAGTAACGTAAACAGATATAAAACAGAATAAGAACACGAACGTTTTTTTGTCGAATAGGTTTGCGACATAATGAACGAAAACAAAAATAGCTACGATATTACCACATTTTTATATTAAATTGCATCGTTTCAAATGTAGATACGTTACGTGATGTAAGAAGATGTTTGGATTTCAAGAATCGGACAACGAACTTTGCAAATACTGATATCGTAACGTCGAAGGAATACGATTCTTCTTGCATCGAATCTTTCCTAAATAGTTCAAACTTATCAACACAATTATTAATCGCGTGAAATGAGAAGGGAAAATCGTAATTCCTTTGAATTACTTTGCCAAACTTTCGCGATCCTCGTCAAAGTTTCAACTGTTCCAAATGTTTGATTAGTCGCAAAGAACGAGAAGAGATAAAAAAAGGTTGGACCACCCAGCTGCACGTAAACGTTAAACAAGTAGAAATGTTTCTGCAAATATATTAGAATTGAAAAACGTTTCTGAAAAATTAAGAAGCACCTTTTAACATCCTAGAATTGTTCTTTCTGATATTTTAAATACCCAAACGTGGGGAAATGATTACAGTTGTCGATCATTCTTTGATACCATCCTTCCGTTTCATCGTTCAAATTCGAACTTACTTGAACATCTTTTAACACTCTAGAATTCTCCTTTAGAATTTTAAATACGCAAACGTAGAAAAATCATTATTGTTATCGATCATTCGTTCATTCCTTTCTTTGCTCCATCGAACGCAAAGCGTCGAAACGTCGATCCGCCAAAATCTCAAACGCGACCCACTGCCTTCATTCGCAAGGACAACGATTGCGTCAGCCCGTCGCCTAGACAGGAGTTCCATCGTGCGCATGCGCACGAGAGAAAAAAAGACGATAACATTATGGTCGAACGATAATTTTTGGTATCGTACGATTTTGGCACGATTAATCGCCTCGATCAACTCGAAGGTCGGCGCCGATTTATCATCCATCCGCCATCTTTCTTTTTCGTTCTTTCCTTACCTTCGGCTTTATCTATTTTCCCTTTATTTTTACATCTTTTTCGTCCGCGTTTCTTTATATGCGTTAGGAGCGCGAGGTCAACGAGGCCACGAGGAAGTCTTTATCAAAATTTCGCCCATTAGCCAGGCAGACGGGCAGATCGCGGCACTCCTGCGCAAAATCGTATATAATAGGTGCGTATGTAATAAGCCCACCCACACCACCGCAAAACAAGTACGTATTCCGAGTCGATTTGGTTACATAGGAGCGCCACGTTGGTACCGACCAGAGTATTAGCCTTATCGTGATTTACGAGCTCGAGTCGAGAGTACGGAAATATTGTAACGCGGTGGTGGTTTCGTCCGCAGTACGTTTGATGTTGTTTCCATGGCCATGCTACCGAGTCAATGATGCCACTTAAACTGACACATTTGAGTCGAAACAGGACGTTTCTGCGTCCCTATGACGTTCCCCGTCGAGAGGCGTGCGAAATTTCCGATGGTGGCGTCGTGGAAGAGCAACGAGTCTCTTGAGGAAAAGTACCTCTAGGGAACAACAGAACGACAAAAATGAACGATTTAGTCCTAATTGTTCAGCTTCGAAGTTCGAAAAGACTTTGACGATCCTAGAGAATGATCGAGATGACAATGGAGACAATCGATTATCGCGTCGAAACGTTGCCCTACGCCTTCGTCATTGTCGTTGTCGACAATCGTATGACTTAAATTGTATGACGAAATGAGAGGAGAATGACGATCCTTTAAGTGAAACGGCCACGATTTGTCTTGTTGCTTGGTTCGTACGGTCGTACAATAGCGCTGTTATGTCACACGTATTAGCGTTTAACCCCACGACGGCGAGGACGACGAAGATGCATCGAACGAATCAATTCTATGATTAGAAATCGATCGATTCGATCAATGACGCAGACATAGACGTGAAAGAGGAGGTTGGTCTGTGCCGATAGATGTTGCACCAGCCGCGATTCAATCCGATGTAAACGTTCGAAGAACTCGAATGGCTCGACCTTGATTACCTACGACACGTCTTATAGGGATACTGATCGATCAGTAACGCTAATAGAGGAGGGGCAAGAAATTTAAAATTTGCTAAACTTCCAGGAGAAAGCGATTACTTGAACAACAGTCGACTGCAAAATATTTTCATTTCTTCCTTAGGCCGAAGGAATGACGGATTGAACGACAACGCGAAAGTCTAGGCATAAACAAGATTTACGAACTAATTGAGGAACTTCTTGGAAGTCGGTGGAAGGATGATCGAGAAGGAGCGAGAGAGAAAGAAACTGACGTCGAGAGGAAAGGGAAGGAGACCGACGTAATACGTGAAATGATAAGTGAACAAAATAAGAAAGAAAGATAAAATGAGACGGAGAACCAAAAGCGGATGATAAAACGCGCAAAGAAGGAGGAAAAGAGGAGGAGAGAGTCTGGAGCCAAGCTGGCTGCACGAGAAGGGGCTCGTCATCAACATTCAGAAACCGAAGTTGAAGAGGTGGGGGTATACCAAGCTTATAAGACACGAGAGACTAGCCCCTGGAACCAATAGTCGCAAAACGGTGATTGTGAAGTGCACGAAAACTACCGACGATCCTAAATTGCGGTTTTGATCAGAGGATCCTTGCCACTGTCTAATCGTTTGAGAAAGAAACTCCGTAGAGTACGATCAGACAAGAGGAGAGAAAGAATTAGAAACAGAGACGAAATTTCTATCGAGCCAAAGCAAGATTCTCGACAGGGAAGTGCCGATCGAAGGAAGTTCGACTTCTCAGTGATGATTTAGCGCGATAACAGGGAAGAAGGACAAAGACCAACGATTGAAAAAGAAAAACTAGAAAGGCAACAAGGTGTGAAAAATCATAAGCCAAAAAAGAAGACGCGTATCGACGATAAGGAGGACATCTCCGACGAAACTCAAGTTCCTCTTGGTCGTAGAAGGGCGTAAAGTTCCAGATTTCTCTTGGATTCGCATCAGTGGAAGCTCTTTGAACTCGTTGTGGTGAGTACACGTCCTCTGTGTTCCTTCTTAAGAACGAATTCCGCGAAAATCTCTATCAAATGACAAGTTTTCATTCGACGTTACGCAAAGAAGCCAGTGGCCTATCACGAAGACCAAACAAACCTAAAATCAAGAATCTTAACCGATATTGCAACGTATTCGTAACGACCCTTGAAAGAAACAATTTGGAAGCTAACGATGAGACCAATAACGTTCGATCTGAATAAACCGGATCTAGTGTTGCCGAAAATGGCGGATACATTCGTTCGTATCGATATTCGCATATACGTGGTTCCAATATAAAGAAAGATGTTTTTTATTTAACGATTAGCATCGAAAGAAAAAGAATTCAGAAGCAAATAACAGGCCGAAAAAAAAACTCTTAGAAAGACGCAAAAAATAGCCTATTTAACGCGAGCTAAAACAATTTCTTTCACAATCGATCCTTCATTCTTATATTCTTAAATCAAACTCAATTTTTCGATACCAATTGGCCGAAGCGTCGATGACACCTCTTCTCTCAGGGACACGATTTTCTTTCTGTCGAAGTTCACGCGAAAATTCTCCACGACGCACCCCGTAAACAATGGGATGAAGCGTAGATAAGAAGGAAGGGAAAAAGAAACAGAAAGAGCAAGAAAGTGCGAGACGTGTCGCGCTTCTTGGCAACGGAAAGTTTCGCGACGATAGACACGGAGAAACAGTGGGTCAAGTGTACGAAGTAAAGGAGGGAAAGAACGAGCGGCAATCTGCGCGTGTCAAAAGTTAACGCATTGTCGTTCTGCGCATAAACATTGTGTACTAGAGATACAAGGCGGCAGCTAAACAATCTGCTTTGTTTAAGATTCAATTCTGTCCCGATGACTTTCGCACGGATAAAAATCCCCCTCGCGTTCCGTGTCTTTTTCTCGTTCTCACTTTCTCACTTTTTTCCATTCTTTCTCTCTCCCTCTTTCTCCCTCTCTCGATCTCTCTCGATCTCTTTTCTTTTCCACTTTATTTTCGTTGAAATCGCTCGTGACACGCAAAACGCAATTCATCGCGCTCGATAGATGTCCATTGAGACTTCCAAAGTGACGATTCACATTTTGCATCGTACACTGGCATCGGTTCGCCCCGCGTATGAGTGCAATAACGCATATTGATAAGTACCATTCACAGACAGATTAATACGCGAATTTGCCATCAGCTTTTACGCGATTCGTCCGCTCGCTCTCTCGTTCCGTTCCTTTTTTCGCGAGGCTTTCAGCACTCCTTTCAACGTGACGATTTATTTATTCTCTCGGGGAGGGCAAATCGCGTGGTCCCACGAAGCTGCGATTCGACCAGTGAAATTTTCTCCGTGAAATTTTACGGTTCGTAAATTCGTGACGGGAGAAATTACGCGATCGAAGGAGAAAAGTGAACTGCGAATTGATCGACTAAGAGTGTTAGCTTAGGTTCTTGAAGGATCTATCTCGAAATTTCTTCGAAATTGAAAATCGTTAGAACGTTTCGAACTGACGTCGTCGATCTCAAAGGCATCTTCGAAGTCAGTCGGCAAACCGTTTCGAGAAAGAAGTCGTTTCGCTCGAAAGGAATCGTAAATCATAGAAACGAAGGAAAACGGTGAAAACAATACTGTCGACCCTCGGAGTCGACGAAGAATCCGTCGGTCGATTGATGGTCTCGATCGAGTGGTTACGAGATAACCCCGTAAAAAAAATCTTCCACTTATGCGAGAGCGGTGTGGATCTGGTCCGCGTCGATTGATTAATAGTTTCCTTGTATCCGATTCCGGTATCGTTGTATTTATTCATTTTGCGAGGAAGAGCGAGAGGAGATAGCGACGAAAGAAGAAGGGCAAGCGAAAAGTGCACAAAAGAGACCGACGAGGTGGGAGAGACGAGGAAAACGAGAATAACGAAAAAGACAAGAAATCGTGGAAGACAAAGTGGACAAGGTGAACAAGAAAGACAAGAAATGTGAGGTTGAAAAGGAGGACAGAAAGTCGAGAAGGACGAGAAAAATAAAGGTTGGAAGAAAAAGAGAAAGACGAGGAGTCGAAAACGAAGAAACGCACCCAAACAACCCCTAAACGTGAATTCACGCGGAAAATGCGTCTTCGATTCCAACACCGTGCATCAGCGATCTTCTTCGACGCTCGTTGCTTCCTCCTCTCTTCTCAAGCTCGGTTCGCCTCGTGCTGATCCACGTGACCAGACGTGCCACGTTTCGCGCCGGAGAAAGAAATCGAAAATCCGATTGCACCGTTACCACGTGTCGTCGAACCTCGCTCCGCCCATTTCCCCCTCCGCTACCGTACGATCCTGTCAACGAGTCTCGAATTTTCCTCTCGCCGTATCCGTAGAGCGATTTCCCGCGAAATCGAGTCGAGTCGAGAAGCGCGCGATTTTATAAATCACTCCGTAAAGCGATACGTGAGATCACGTTCGCTCCGAAATTGTTTCGCTTTGCGACCTTGCGAGAGCTGAGCTGAGCTTTTCCGTGTTTCGAGCGCACGACGAACCGCGAGTTTGGCGAAACAACATTCGCGATGCTCTCGATGTAATTATAGATCGACTTTGATTTGTTCGATTTAGAGCCTTTGGTGCGCCGTGCTGTCTGCCGTCGGCGAAACGATTTTAGAACTCGGAGATAGACAGAATCCGCGCCTACGATCGACGTCGATCAGCACGTTTTTCGATAAATATTTCGTTGAAATAATTAATAACAATTATTAACCGGAAGAACTCCGAGGGAGAAAAACATCCGATGCCTATAAAGAAGTGCGAATTCTCTCTTTCTTCTCTATTTTCCTGATCGCGACTAAAGACCACGTGCCGTCTTGTGATTCACGCTGGTTTATTCCTCTCTCTTTCTCTCTCTCTCTCTCTCTCTCGTAAACCGATAATCGAGTTTCCCACAGTCTCGACGTTTGACAACCTCTGCGATTGGCGGCAGATAGATTTAATAACCGTTTAAAGATCGTTTACGCGAATATCTTTTCGAGAAGAAACATTCGATTTTATGAGAAAAAGGTCAACGCTAAAAGATCAAAACTAATTTTATCCAATATCGAAGATCGACGTAGCAATTTCGAAAAGAACTCGAAAATCTGCCCAATAGAGACACATTTTCAGGAAAATCGATCGTAACTAATTCGCGTATCGGAAAAAAGAATGACAAAGAAAAAAGAAAATGTGAGATGAAACAACGAGTCTCTGATGCTAGAAATTAATCAAGCCGATAATTTCTGACGTTTATTCGTACTTGTTTTAGCAAGAAGAGTTCGACGAATGTGTTCGAATGCAGCAATGAGAATCGTATTCAATGGCAACGCTCTCCTCTGGAAAGAAGATTTATCGCGTGGATAAGCGCAATCTTAATGTAGACTATTGTTTGTCATTGCGCGCGTAATATTCTCGGGGACATTAATTAATCGAGCACTCTACGGGCGTCTCGCTGTCTCCGCCGAAATCGTCGTGAATTAATGAAGTACGGCGAACAGTATCAATCTCGACGAAACATTTTTAAGGTTAAGACGATAAACGAAACGTCCAGCCGCATGCGAAAATCGATGAACGTGAATTTTGTCGACTCGATGAAAATTCTATAAAAAATTCGCGATAATTCCCGATCATAATTCGATATAAACGAAGAAACGATTAAATCTTCAGTTCAGTCGAATATCCAAAAGCTGACGATTTCCTGTACGTGTTGATGTGTCACCGTATATAAATTTGAGAAAAATTTCGCGGTGACAGAAACTGACCATTCACAGAATACCGTCGATTCTTCTTTTTCTTTGTTCTCGCCTTGCACAACGATCATCGTGAGATCGACGAGGCGAGAGAACGTAGTAGATCGACGAATGGCCGAGACCTTGACCCCCTATCAAAATGTTGCGAAATTGAGTCGCGGCTCGTACGTTTCTCATTTCATCGGAAAGAAGAAAAAAGAACGGCGCAATCTCGTCGTCATTATCGCTGTCATTATCGTCGTTACCACCATCGTCGTCGTCGTCGTCGTCGTCATCGCCATAATCGTCTAAAAGCAGCCCCAAATGGCTGACCTTGAACGATTCGATATCAAAAGAGAGAATGTCGAAGAGAAAAAAAACCAAAAGAGAAAAAGAAACAAAATAATAAAGGGAAATTCAAGAAAATACGATCTTGTTTTCACGTTGCAATTAATTATCGAGCTCGACGTCACGATAATATTTATTATAGCGTCAGAGGTAGATTTTAAAACATTTACAACGTTTACAAACGTTTGAAGATTTTTTTATTCATCGGAATTCTACGAATTATCGTGAAAATTATTTTCTGGGCTAAAAAAGTTCTCTGCTCTAGCAAGCTAGTCAATAATCATCCTTTTATCATTTCGATGTGAACGCATTCCAACGAACTTGTGTAATAACAATACTTAATTCAAAAATCACTTAATAATTTTGTTTATCTAAAATTCTTTTAACGATACAAATCGCGGCTCCATTTTATTTGTCTTCTATCGTTGATAATCGACGTATCAACGACGATAATTGACACGAATGCTTACGAAACAACTTGTCTACCCAAGATCAAATGGCATTTTTAGGAAGAATAAGAAGCACACTTACCACCGGCTGATCCTTTCGTAAGCATCTTCTTGACGATGGCCGTCTTCTCGGAATAAGCGTCGACATTCGCGATATCGGCGCATAATCGTCGAAACTCACGAAACAGATCATCCTTCGTTGGGGTAAACACTTTTGGCGATTCCTTGATTTTCCTAACCGAAACCTGGCTTGTGGAGGATCCCGAGCCTGTTGCTGGTTCCTCGACAGCTTTGGTTTTCGCTTGACTTCCAGAATTTTTCTTACGAGTACCTGCCTTCGACGTTGTCGCCTTAGTGTTTTTCAGGGGACCTGAAATAGAAGGTAGAATAAAATAAAATAAAAATGCAATTGTACCAATGCAGAACACATCAAGAAGTACAAATCTAGGAACTGATCAAATGCGTTTCTATGAACAAAATAGCGGAAACATTCGACTGATACTGAAGCAAAAAAATAAACAAAACGTTATACTGCTCGTCATCGATCACGATAAATGTTAAATTGTAAATATGGAATTTATTTTTCAAAGACAACGAACGATGTTAATTGCTACTCTCGTGAACGACGTAAAATAATGCGAGGAGGGAAAAAATATACGATCTTATTTCTAGAACTTTTCCACTCTTTTGATAATCGTCGAAGAGCTTGATTTATGATCCACGTTAATCGCGTGAATTAAGACTTATTTTTTCAACGTATACCATGCAATCTACATCCATGAATCGAGGACAAATCTGATCGAAAACTGCGGTAATCCGATCGCAAGGATCATCGATGCTTCTCGTTCGTTCTAATAGACGGATCTTCTGTCTCCACCCGTTCCATCCTTCATTTCTCGTGCCAGCCTCTTTCGTTCCCACCACTTTCCTGTCTATCGGAGAATTTATGAACATAATTTGACGGTTTAATCGAAGGCAATTCTCGTATCGATTTTATCGACATTGACAAGCCAACAAACAATTATACCGCGTCGCACCGTAACTCTTCTCACGATAAGTTTAATTTCCGTGTACGAGATCGAAACTATCGATACGAAACGATCTTTGCGTCTGTATATTAAAACGACGCTCGATCAGTCTTCCAATAGACTGATCTCGTGTCTTAAATAGAGCCAATAACGATTATTTAATTTAATCGAATTTTAATTCAGTCAGTGACGTAACGTTTCATTCCCAAGTTTTCCATTGGTTTTATGCATTTTTTCCGCGATTAGACGTGAAGTAGTGGAACGATATTCGAATGAATTAATCTGGTTAGAAATTTTCGAAATTTCAATCGCTTTTCAAACGCTTACATCGTCGCGCTGTGGCATGTGGAACGAAGCTGAAAAGGAATTGTAAGAAGGAATATCCTTCCCCAGCGTCGAGGTCTCCGTGCATTTTCAGGATCGTAGATAGATACCTAATCGCCCGAGGAAACCAATAATCAATGATCGAAGCAATCGATATCCTCGTTATCGCGTTTTAAAATTTTTAACTATTCATCCAGTAAACGGTAGTCGATCGCTCGTCCTCGACGTTGAGCCGGATCAAGGGTAGAATTTTAAACGAAGAACGAAATAAGGAAGAAAATACAACAGCAGAAAAGCAGACGACTCACCCACAGTTCCCAACAAACGGCTACCACGAACACTACCTTAAAGAAACTTTGCAGAAATGTTTTCAATTAAGAAGTTATCCTTTCAAAAGAAAACTGAACGCACAATAAATACATTTGAGGCTTCCAACAAATTGAAATTCCCAGAAAGGAGCGGTTAATTAATTTAATTAAGAACATTTTGCAAGATCGACTGGCGCGTTTACTCCGTAAAACTCGATAACTCACATGATTTCTCGAACTCCTCGATCTTCTCCAGCACGGATCGTCTGTCCTCGTCCGTCAGGGCGTCCCAGCCGCTCACGTCCTCCTCGGGATCGTCGATCCTTTTAGTAGTGGCTCTCTGCTTCGCGAACACCTCGAAGAGGCAAGTCACGTGATGCCAAGCCTTCATTTTGCCCTCGCCGAACGGATTCGACATCAGCTTCGCGATCCTTATCGCGCCGCTTTCTATAGGACATTTGCATTTCTTGCACTTGGCGCGTCCTGTCTTGGCGCGTTCGATCGCGAACGGCTTCTCGACCTCCTCCTCCTCCTCCGACATTCTGCGCAAAA
>JAITYT010000941.1:515469-528535 GCA_025433975.1 Liostenogaster flavolineata | reverse complement strand
AAAAAAAAAATATTGTCAATGATATATTATATGTGGGTAATTGTTAACGTGAAACAAGCTTTTTTCAATTCAAATGCGAACTTCTGTGATACGAAAAGCGATGAGAAGGTAATCAGACCTGCAATGAATTGAATCATAAAGTCTCGCGGAGACTTAACGATAGAAGAACGAATTTAAAGAGAAATGCGTTAAATCGGATCGTGGAAACAAATTTCACTTTTTTTTTCATTGATTTGTCACGAAATATTTTTTGATTTCGAGCACTTTACGAGAGACCCTGGATCGAATGATTGCGTTCACTCTTTTTTCGTCGATATTCATTTGGAATGAGCGACACCTGTCAATAACAAAAAAGACAATGCCGTCACTCGCGAGGATAAATATAAAATACAATTTTGCCAGAAGGTTATGCTCGAATTCACCTTCCATCCATCGATTGGTCTGCGGTTCAATTTCAATCGGAAAAAAGGTAACAAAAAAATGATCGATCCAATTCCGCATCACGAGGGATATTTTAACGCCGAATTTTCGGTCGCGCCTATCATCGCTTCGTCGCAACGTCGCTCGTTACTTGGAATTATTCTCATCGAATTCCTCGTGCGATTGTCAATCCGATAATGTTCTCAGCAGTACCGTCGTATTGACACGTTACGAGACTAAACGTAACCACTGACGCGATCGAAATCAAATTCAACTTTGTACTCATTGTTCGATTGCAAAGCGGATAAGATAATTTTCCTCGTAAAACAAAGTGTTCGTGAAAAATGAAACAAATACTTACTTTCAATGATGAGAATCTTCCAAAAATTTGAAAGAGGATTTAATTTAAAAAAAATACGATGGAGCAACCTCACGATTGTAGCAAAATTAGAAATTAGTTCAATTTTAAAAAGTATGGAATGGGAAAAATTCGAAACGGGAAAAAGAACGAATTTGCATCGCTTATAGCAATGAAAGCGATTAAGTTATTAATTAAATTAAACGGTAGCAATGATAACGATCAAAATTGATCGTTAAATTCGTATATGAATAGTAATGAAAACGACGAAAGTGTCGAATGTATTTCTAAAACTTCGATAAAAGCAGAAATTGTAGGAGGAATGAATTCTCAAAAATTGACCGATTTTAAATTGTCCTAGCTTGTTAATCGAACAATCGAAAATTACGGTTTCTAGAAATGTAAACTGTTGGCACATGAGTATATCTCAGAAGGTGATAACTGGTTTAAACCGAAGTCAATAAACCGATAGACGGTTCGTTCGAGACATCGAGATTGAAATTATAGATAGAAACGTCGCAAGCGCAAACTCGATTTATAACTCGAGTTCGTTTACAAAATCATCAGAATCGAGACTAATTTTGTGTTAAACTATGTCAAACTCGTATATCAAGCATAAAAACAATAAACAAGTTAATCGTTAGGTCGCGTACGATGTAAGGAGATTGAAGCCTTAAACGTTCGTATATGAGAAAAAAAGAATAATTTCTCCGAAAAGATTCGATTTTACCATCGTCATACGAATCGCTCTCGATCGATGATGAACGTCGCGCGGTGGCAAAAATTTCCGATGCAACCTGACACGTTTCAGCTTCGCATTTGATTAGGAACGACAGATCGTAGAGTCACGTACGTCGTCGAAAATTATTCAGTACCCTTGCGATCCGCTCCGATTTATAAAATATCACGAAGATCGAAAAACGACGGGAATCTCCTCGCGATAAAACGAGGACGCGTTACGTACGTACGTGCAGCTGTAATTACGCGTGAAAAATAAATGAAAAGCAAAATCTTCTTTGATTATCACGAAAAAAAAACGCGTCTCAAAAGATGTTTCGTTAAAATTCGAAATCACACACGCATGCCCACACATACGAACGATGAGAGACGTGATATCGTTTATGGATTATTAAAGGAGCATCGCGATTGGTGGTAGTAACGACGCTATTTTAATGTTCGATTAATTCGGTGCTTCGCGAAACCTCGTCCTCGTAAAATCAAATCAATTCCGATTTGACATTATTCGTGCGAATAATTCGATCCGAACTATCCGTATTCTCATAGCGTCGTAAACTTTGTCCACTGCGCAGTGAACGCGACCATATGCAGGTCAGACGCGCGACCGATGATTAAAAACGACGATATCGATTGTTCTCTCATTTTATCCAAGTCGTCTTCGACGGATCCAATTTTTCTATAGTCCAAAATAGTTGTCAGTGTTCAAACATTTTCTCGAAGTCGTTGCAATCGCGAAAAGAGCCGATCGACGCGGAGGAAAGTCGCGTCTGACTAATGGCAGGCATCCGTTACTTTTCAGGCCGATCAGCGGTACGTCTTTATCACTTAAGTGAATTCTTATACGCGAGACGATTTCAACGGTAGGAGGAACTGCTTTACGAGATTAAGAAACATATTCGTTTAAATTTTCATTGCAGAAGATATCAGACGAAGAGCTCGCGAATCTTAACGAGCCGTCGGATGATTTTTTTTTTCTTTGTTAATAATGAAACGAGCACGATACCTCGAGATCGAGGTAAGATCTTAAGAATTTAAGAATGAAAGAAGAGTAGCTTCGAGGTTCGTAATTTTTGGCTCCATGAATATTCGAATTATTGATGGGTTTGTAATTACCATGTCAAAGAGGATTGCAATCGCGATTCTTATTGTCGAATTTATGCCGCGTCTGCGAGTTCGGAAAGGGGTAATTTAAGACTCGAGAACCGATTTTATCTCGTTGTCGACAAGAAGGAAGCTAGGATCTGAAAACGTACGCGCGAAGAAACAAAAACAATGAATTTTGGAAGAAAAAAAAGAAGAAGACTCTTTGCCAATAATTCCTACACCCTGCTTGTCTCCTGAATCTGTTCGTAAGACGACAAAAATCTCTTTCGACATCGTGATCGATATTTTATTACGTCGCCTATTCGAAGGTAACGTACGGGATTTACAGAAGCGCGTTTCCTAAAATTAATTCGTCTCGCTCACGAGGGACGTCGAAACAGGCGCACCACTACGAAGCAAAATACAAATAAATCAATTCCGAATAAAACGTCCAAGAAACCGACTCAACGACGGAGCATTCTCAAAACTGATATTAATAATCGACGATCCATTGAACAGGGTGTCTTTACTCACCGAAGCTCGGTTTCACGATGAAAACTGACGATGTCGCGGAATTAAAAAAAAAAAAGCTAGAATTCAGACACGTGTTGAAAAAGCAACTCGTATCGGAAGAAGGTCAAATAGAGCCACGCGTTTCCATAAACTTGGAAAATCTCCGGCGCGCGATCATCCCACGAGAAAAATCCCCTCGATTAGGAAGACAGACTCGTAATCGAACGAAAAAAAACAGATTTGCTCGATGACAACGTCGATGTCGTCGATGAGATCGCGGATACGATTTTCGTGTCGCGTGGGCGTAGGTTCGAAGAAGGTTGCCAATCGCCCTATCTCGCGGCGAACTAAGATCTACCTACAGGTGGTAGGAGTTGGGGGGTGGAGGAGGACAAGGGGTAGGAAAAAGAGGCGGAGGAGAAGGCAGGTACGTACGTGGTGGGTTAGGAGAGCGCGACGACGGTGGTGGAGGGAGACAACGGAGCGATGCTGGCACAGGGTATAATAGAGGGTGCAACAGCCCTCTCTGCTCACTCCTCGAGCACGCACCGCGCCGTACAAAAATCGTCGACCGGGGAGGAGATCGCGTGGTACGAACCAAACGAGAAGGAAGATTTACCTGGGCATCGAGATCGAGCAAGGAAAACAAAAAAGGACAAAATTACGAAGCAGGAAGAAACGGAAAAAGAGCCAAAAGCAAAAACCAATAAAGGAGACAGTCCGAGCGGAGTTGGTCATCGAAGTTGTCCGATTTTACCACCTGTCTGCTCGTGCCTATTCGCCTGTTCAGCTACCACGAGAAACACCTTTCGGTCCGGCCTCAAGCCCGAAATCGCTCGTTTTTCTCGATAATTACGCAAGGTAGGAGAAACGACCAGAAGAACGGCGACGATACTTTCGCGCGACCACGGTGGAATCTCGCTTGCTAAAGATCGAAGCGCTCGAAAATCGAGCATCGATTTTGGAATCTAACGAGTTGAACAAGAGCTAAAACACCTGACAAATTTGAACCTAACGTTGATGATCGCAAGAATCGATAAGATTCCACCATGGTCCCGTGCCAGTCGGAGGTACTGAAAAAGGTGCGATCGCGCTGGGCTTTCGTCCTTGCGTCTCTCGATCAACTCGAAGGGTTCGATTTGCCTCGTAACAGAGACTAACAGAGATCTTAACGTAGACTTCCGCTTTGAAATAAGTCTCCTGATTTATTTGAAATAAGTGGCAGGTATACAATTTTTGTCTGGTCTTCTTTCGTTCCTTGTTTCTCTGCTTATTCTTTCTCGATCAGGACGTCGAGGAGGCATCAGTGCGCGAGTGAGAGATTCGAAAGTTACCACGCGTGATTTCTGTTTGACGTCTGTTTTCAATGTTTCGCGTCGTTTCTAATGCTTCAACGAATCGCCATTCTTCTAGATCGTCGGTGTTATTCCTATTTTTTCAAAGATCCAACGTTCAAGACTGCTGAAAACCGCTACTGTTGAACTCGTCGCGTTTTCAAGGATCCGCCAGAGATCTTCGAATAACTCGTCGTGCGAATAAAATTAACGAACTTATAGACGGAGCTAATGGTCCTTGTGGATTCACTTTCAACGACTTTCAAACGAGAAAAGGCACTCGTAACATTTTCCATTATCGTATCCAGTTACACTTATACCGTGCGTGGCGAAGTGTTACGATCAGTCGTGAAACTTTTGATTCGAACGATGAAAGACGAGCGCGTAAGGTTCGAAAGGGGGAAAAAAGCGACGATTCTTAATTAATTATATTATACGAATCTATCTTCAAGTAGGATAAAACTATCAACTCCTTGTTCCATAACAGGGATTAGACGTGATTCAGGAAGCATGAACCTTCTGAAATTTTTCATCTTTCCATCTTATTTTTTTTCGTTGCATGGAAACAAAATTACGATTACAACGATGGAATTTTCATCAAATATAAACAATTACGTATAATCGCCAAATTCGTGCGAAATTATGCAAACAATTATTACGATTTATAAAAACTCATAATAATGATATTTCGATAGCCAAACTCGATTGGGAATAGTTTCTATTGGATTGGTAAAAAATCCTTCACCGATCGAATGAAGATAACCGACGCAACAAGTTGATAATTGAACTTGATCGCGCGCAGTTTTCTCTCGTTCGCTTCGATCGATTTACGAGAAATAAATTTCAAACTCGAGTCTTTCGAACCCAATGGTGAAAATACATTGCTAAATGCCTTGCCAAGTAGAAGGCAATTGAAACGTATTGGTATATTCTTTTCGATCAATATTTAGAAGCAAAACCAAAGTAATCAGACAGGCATAGGAAAAGAAAACCGAAGGCGAGAAATTGAGTAAATATTGATGAAAACGGGCGCTCGAGAAACGAATGGCAGCGCCGACCTTGTTGACTGATCGTCCAACTTGCAAGCAAACTGCCGGAATCTTAGACCTGCTTGCGCGTCTACTCGAAATCGCTCTCAGCCCTGTTTTTCCGCCGTTCTTCTCTCTTTTATCCCGCTCGTGTCGCGTGTCTTGCCATCGTATAATCCAAAGTCACTCTAGAATCCCCGCACCGACCTAAAGCGTAAAGAACGTCGATCATCGAAACGACACCGTGGAAGAAAGAGGGAAGAAACGGAGACTAGACAGAGAAAGAATGGCTTCTTTCTCGAGCGCAGTCGCTCGTCACCGTATAATTCGGTCATTAGAGACGAGGAAATTCCAATTCGAATTCAAACGAGACATTTCGATGCCTCGTACGACCTCCTCTACGACATCAAGAGCAAAAAAATCCTCCGCCTCTCGAACGATCGACGTGACCAAGCGAGCAGAACGATCGTTACGAATGTTGTCACTAAATCACTCGAATCAGATGTTTTGATTCGAAACGAGTTCGCGAATTTGATAGAGAAATAAACGATAAAATTGCTTCGATCGATTA
Source organism: Liostenogaster flavolineata (assembly GCA_025433975.1). Taxonomy (NCBI): domain Eukaryota; kingdom Metazoa; phylum Arthropoda; class Insecta; order Hymenoptera; family Vespidae; genus Liostenogaster; species Liostenogaster flavolineata. Next base: position 522,490 of record JAITYT010000941.1, on the reverse strand, counting down.
CAGATTATCTTTCTTTGATTTCAGAAACAAAGAGTTTTTGAGGGAATGACGAGCTTCTGTCTCGTTGTACTTCTGCTGGCCTGCAGCAACGTAATCGTACTCGCCGAGCCGGAACCGCTACCAGCGGGGATGATTTACAGCGACGGCTTCACCGAAGACGCTGAGAGCCTCGTAAGTCAATCCAGCCTAATTCGCAACCACGATAAAATTACGAAATAGAAAAAAAATTAGTCAAACGCGACGTTTCCTAGCCAACGTTATTCCAGTTGATCGTAAATCAATTTTCCCAAGAGTATCAGACCTACCAGATCCTTGCCAGACTTGCTACCACAATTTCGAGAATTTTTCTGCCCCTGGATTCTATTCGGAACCATCGGCTGAACAGTCGATTTCCTCGAAGTCAAACGATAATTCGCGAATTGCAATTGACGAGAACGAAAGACAAGAACGCCTGATGAAAGGTGGTTCTTCGGTTTGTCCGCAGCTGCTGCTCAGCAGGCTGAAGCTGCTGATGGAACGCAAACAGGAGATGATCGAGCAGGAGCGCGACCTTGCCGAGGAGCAGATCGCTATACAGGCGATATTGGAGGCCAAGGCGAACGGGCGACAAAGGATCGTGCAGGACGAGTACATGCCCGAGGGCGCAGAGGTCCTGCCAGTACCAAGCGCCATTGTTCAGCCTGGGCCCCTGCATCCCGGCAAGCGCACCAGTTGTAAGTACTTCGATCATTCCTAATTTTTTAGGAAACGATAGGCCTGGAGAAATTCTTAATAAAGGATTCCTTTATTATGCCTTAAGAAATCCTTTATTAAGGATTTCTCCAGGCTTCCGTTCTCCTGTTCCTCGATTTACAGTCGTGCTCGATATTAATTGACGCGTCGAAAGACCTGTTTTTCTTTTTCGAATGCGCTGAGTGACGCGAATCGAGGGAAGAAATAAAAGCGTTAAACGTTTTACACAGCGATGATTGACATTTTGATTCTATTTGAGGCATCGATCGACTTGGCACGAGACAAAAGCAGCGAAAGAATACAATTTTAATTACTTTCCCAATTTTTATCTTATTGTATATTAGTGTAAAGTAGGAGATTGTCCGATCTTTGAAGTATCTTTTTTTTTCTTCCTTTCTACTGACAAACTTACTTTGACAACTTTATACTTTTAATTTCCTTTTTTTTTATTCAAATATTTGCCTTGAACCGATCACTTAGAAAAATAAAAACGGATTGAAGCGTTACTATGTATTGGGTTGGCAAAGAATTAACTTCAATCAATTTAAATATTTTCTTACCGATCCAATAGCAACGAGTGAAAGATTTCGAAGGAATTCTAAAATCTGAATAATTGTTCTAATCGCGAAGGTCTACGTCTAGTCGTGTGTTTGCCAAATAGGGAAAGACGCGTGTCATAGCGTTACTGGATCACAACAGTCGCGAGCCTCGAGAAAACACGGTACAACATCGTCGTTTGAGAAAAGGTTAAAAGAGAATCTGGAATGATATTCATTCCGTATCGATTCGTCCCTATCGAATACCAATCTCTTTATGTTTAGTCTTGTCGTACCACGCGTATACTCATACACACACACACAAAGGAATCCAACCGTGCGATTCGAGATCTACCATCCGGTTATTACATCCTGGATCAGTCGAGTGTGATTTCGAGAGAACTGGAAAGGTTGGCTCGATAGGAAACTTTTCAAATCTGTAGCGAGGCCACGTTCGTAATATCCCTCAGTCAATTCTTCCTCCTTTTGGGATTTCCTCGTCGTCCAACGACGAAGTTAGCTCCGAGATCGAGCTAAAGAAAGACTCGGAACAATGATGTGTTTCGCATTAGCGAAGTTGTACTTTCGCGGGTTACGCAATATCAAACCTATGATATCTTGTTCGTGCGTTGACTTGATCGAAACGAGATCAGCGAAAAATGTCCAAAACGGTTTATAAATTATTAAAATTGGGTCGAATAAAAAGTAACGTCGTATTCCACGAGTAAATTTAAACAGAAAATTGTTGATAAAATTTTAACGAAAAATTCATTCATCCTCGTATGAAATTATTGTTTACTCGACCCAATACAATCGAAACTTCGCAAAAACTCACGCATCGACCATCGTATTTTCATCCAGAAAATATGAAATCGCGTCGAAAATTCCTAAAGCACGATAAAAAAGTTGGGAAGTGGAAGGGAAGGAAAATTAGAAAAAATTTTACGCGCGACATAAACAAATTTAAAGGCCAAAGTCGGAACGAGATCGCGTCGACGAGGATAAAGGCAGATCCTTCGAAAGGATTCCCGTTACAAAGTGGGCGTCAAGACAGCGTTAAAACTGCCGTTTGCGAATCTTCTTCTCGTCGTTATAGCAAACGAGCTTCTCCTCTTATCTTCGCCTCTTTTTCCTTATTCCTCTTCGTTCGCCACTTATTATTCTGGTACGTGTCCCGCAAACGATATTCCAACGGTGAGAAACGCCGACGCTTTTGGCAGCATGCCGTTGTCGCTTCGATTATTCGTAAAAAAAAAAACGAAAAGGAAAAGGAAAAAAATTAATCAGTTCGACACATCGCACGAACTTCGTACGATCTTTGTATTCGTACTATTTCGTTATGAGTATCAAGATCGAACATTTGCGTAACTTACATCAACAGATATTCAATAATTTCAACCCTCTACGAACCGAAATTTGTCTCATGGCCGAAAAACAATTCGCGTAACTTGCCTCGACAAATATTCGATAATGTAAGAAATGTTTAATAATTTTATTACAACTATATATATTGTGACTCTGACTGTTTATCAGACGTCGTAGAGCTAGATGTAAGTGCTAGAAAAAAATTGAATCAGATAGAATATGACTAGCTCGTGAATTTTTTAACGCAAATATTAGTCAACGACCAAGTGAAAAAAGGCTAAGTCGAGGAGAAAGTACGAAGACGTCCTGCTAAATATGCGATTCGAAAAACATCGACGAGAAGACGCGGTCGTCCGTTCGAGAATTAATCCGCAACTTTGTACCGGGGTGTCGTGTCGTCGATCGATAAGAGCGATAAATCAATAAATCCGTGATAAATTGATCGTCACGAGCCGAGCGCTATCGAAATAGATCGGCCTCCGGTGGCTCGTGCCAACGATGAATTTTCCGTCGCCTTTGCCGACTAAAGAAAATAGACGATTAATCGTCGCGGCAATTGTCAATAAATGTTCGCACGGTTTCCTTATTCGACGCGTGTGGTGACGCGCGAAAACAATTTCATTATCGGGATCGTCGATTATGCGCGCTTCGTACGATCGAGCGAGCGAACGGACGATCGACAGGGAAAAAAATTAAAGCGTCTTCCTCGCAAATAGAGAGGGGAAAAAAGATAAAAATAACTTAGAGAAATTACAAAATTATTTTATTCGTATTATAAGAACCACTGTAATTTCGAACGGCTCGTTTTTCGACGCGTTTCTCGATGATTTCAGTGAAAAGTATATCGATCGAAAGAAACATTCGCGTGTTTAAAAAATTACTGTTATTCCCAGAAAAAGGGAGAAATAAAAAATGAAAAGAATTTCATCAAAAGATGATGCGATCAAAAAGCTGAAGAGTTGTTAAAAGATACTTGCAGAGAAACGCGCTTGTATTTTCCGTTTCTATGGAAAGGAGAAATGAAAAGACACTAGCGTGTGTTACATCGTCGTAAAAAAAATACATGAATCGAAAAAGATGCGATATAATATGAAGATGGATCAAATTTGTCTCATAAGTAAGCCGTTTTCGCGTAATGGACGATCGTCACGACTTGTATGAAAAAATTTAGAAAAGAGTTACACAGAGATACGTACGATTTCGAGAATATTCCAAAACAATACGATCCATTGGAAATCGTGGAGAAAACGCGAAGTAAATTATGTTTCCTGTGCTACAAAATTTCCCCCGTTGTATTTTGAATGTGCCAATTACGCTCGAGTAACGTTAGATACGAAGACGATTGATCGATATTAAATTATCGCAGAAATAGCATATTAATTATAGTCGTTCAATTACCAACACATTATATATAGATCAGAATAAATAATGCCTTTCTCTTTTTCCCCTTTCATTGGATTCGCGTGAAATAATGCATTTTGCTCGTCACAAACAATTAAGCGACGATATGTAAATCGACATAAAATTAAAATTGTTTCCAGATTTTCTGTAGATTTTCTTCGAAACGCTCTATCATGACATTGATAGAGAGTAAAAAACGGAATCGAAAAAATAAGGACATATCGATTTAATCAATTTCCATGTTCAGCCATAAAATGTTCAAAAATCGAAAATATCGGAAGACAAGAAACGAGTGTCTCGCTCGGTTGCAATTTCAAAGCCGAATCTGAGATCAAACGGAAGATCTTAACGTTGATCGATAAGCCGTGGATGAAGAAAAAATGTACGATCGATCAATTGGACCAATTGACTTTTATCGTTGACTGGACTGGTGACGTACGATCGAATCACTGTTGATCGAATCTTTATTCGATTCCCGGTCTCGTTAATTCGCGTAAGATGGCGATTTAAGCGTGTCTCCGCGGCCCAAATAGCGAGGAGCTTTTCCCCATTTTCTTCGATCCTCTTCGTTTCGAAATTATCATGTCAATAGACAAGAGAAATTTATCATAGGCAAAAAAAGTTATACGACTCTCTTTTAACCTTCCTCTATTTCATTTTTCTCTTTATTCATTCTGCTTCAATCATGCTCAAATAATCAAGATAAACTCTTTTTTTTCAGACATGAGCCTGTGTCATTTCAAAATCTGTAATATGGGACGCAAACGACAATTGTAAAGCCCACGGACCAGCCAGTGATTCGTGTCCATGTCAAGAAAGGAAAAGAAAAAAAAAGATAAGAAAAACTCCTGAACGTCAAAAGCGTCAACTTGTGAGGCAACATCGGCAAAACGGCGAAATGGACACCCCTATCCCCCAACTTTTCGATCGGCGAAGAACAGTGTGGAAAATGGCTAAATTACATCGCGTCATCGATTGGTTTTTTTTTAGATTATTTCAAAGATATTCGAGTGGAGATCGTAGTTGAATCGACAACGACGATATAGGCGTTCTCAAAGAATCGAGAGCAAGAGAAGCAGATAAACGTTTATTAGTAATTTAAAGCTCTAAAAATCAAGAAAAAAAGAAACTATCAACAATAATAATAACTATAACGGAAAAAAATTAATACCCAAGGATAAAGACAATAATTTTGTCTAATGTGGAATAAAAATAAAAATATTTTATGAAACTAGACGAAGAGTGGAGAAAATAAAAAGATGAGGGAAATATGAGAAAAATGAAAATTTACGTACAAATTTCTGTCTGCTATCTCCTTGGAATAAATTCTATTGGCGCCTATGACGACGATACGAACAGTAACTGCGATTTATTTGAATTATTCTTTTCTTTCAAAGAAAAATAAGATGAATAAGAAGAAGAGAGTGAGAAAGAAGTACAACGCTTTATCAATGCTACGATTGAGAGAAAAATTGAAGAAGCTTCGATGTTACGAAAACCAAGAAAATAAAATGCTGCATCGGAAGAAATCGAAGAAGAAAGAGAAAAATAACAAAATTGATTAACGAACGACTTGCATTCAGAGACGCTTCAAATAATTAATAAAAACAATAGTAACAAATGAAACTAATAACATTGAAAAAGAAGAATAAGGGAAATTTAGACATTCCGTTCGTTCATGAAAGGAAAGAATATGCGAAGTCTGATTAAAAATCCAAGGGAAGGACATTCAATCGAAAACTATTACAGTTCGTACGATGATCTTTCCATAACATTCGATAAAAATGATACTGAACCATACAGGTTTCTCAAAATTTTCGTTTAACGGAACGCAATTATGATATCGCGAAAACAACAACGTAACGAGGTATTGTGCAGTACAACCAGTCGTTCCGTTATAATTATTACCGTTACTATTTTATTATCATTATTACTATTAATATTATTTTAATATTATCACATAATGTTAACTATTAACTATCGCTAGATAACGAAGAAATTAAGTGATACAACGAAGCAACGCACACGAAATTATTCGATCTTGGCGTTGGAACGATCGGATTTTCTTCTCTATTTTCAATATAGCGCCGACCGTAAACGACCAAGAAAAAATATCAGAGCGTAACCTATGCACCTCGATTATCAATTCGTTAAAATATTACCAAGATGAATTTGAAAGAAAGAAAAAACAATTTTCAGTCTCAACGCGATAAGAATCCAATTGCATTATTTACGATTCGCTCGTCGTTTGATAAAAAATAAATAAATAAAATCAAAATGAATCAAAAGAATATCGGTAACAACGGATCTCAATACTCCGCAGCAAGAAGAAACGATTTAAACATTATCGTCATCGTCGTCGTCGTCGATGCGTAAAAGACGGCCATTTTGTCGATCCGCCATTTTCTTGCCGTTCCACGACTGAAGAGGAACGAATCACGAAATGAACGCGACGTGATCGCGTCGAGAGAATCGTGAGCGTGAACGAGAGTGAAAATACCGGTTATCCGCAACTGGAATCCGTACAATTCACAAAAAAGTTTCAAGAAAAGTATTAATATCGCCACGCCGCTAAACGTCACTTATGGACGCTACGTTATCTCAGGAAGCCCTTCTTTCATATCGATAACACATGTATCTATCCGCGTACACGAAAGAAATCTCGGTCCGTAATACGTTGTACTGACAAATCGCACGATGAACGCGAGAACGTCCATTGGAAACGCGATCGTAACATTCGTTTTTACGACGTTCGAAGGCGAATTTTGGCACGTTTATAATATCTAACAATACGAAAGGAATTTCGTCGAATGTTTTATAGGTATAAAACACTTTCCTAAGGGAAGAAGAATCAAATTTTTCACGATCTATGCGATCGCTTTAACAAAAACCAAAAGAGATGAACTTGTAATTAAATAATGCAAAATTGGGCGCATTTATATCGATTTAAAATCAATCGTCGATAAACTTACAGATATTTGATCTTG
>JAITYT010000941.1:490405-513660 GCA_025433975.1 Liostenogaster flavolineata | reverse complement strand
TATTATTATTATTATTATGTTGTATGCATGACGTACGAAAGCGTAGAAACGACGCGCTTCGAAAGGACGACATCGCCTTCATTTTGATCCGAACGTTCGATCAAAATGATTAGCGCGACTCGACCTTTTGACACTTCTTACATGGTATTAAATTTCCGAAAAAAAAAATGGAGACTCAAGACTCGAGTGATGTGTTACATTATGATGTATATTTAACACGTGTAGTCCTACGATAGCAAGAATAAATCATATAACGATGAATCGCTTACTTTTTCTCCTTTACCCTGACGCTAAAAATGATGGTAGAAATGGAAAACGAACGATAATCTCGTCGAGTGAAATTATCCTTTCCTTCCTAGTTCGATCGTAGAATTACGAAATTCCGACGTAACTCTAATGGCACGAAACATTTTTCTAATATTAAAAAGTGACTCGAATCTTGAATAAATACGTACACAATATTTTGTGTTTTAGATATTTGAAGCAAATTCAATCGACGCGCCACTCAATATCGATTCTCTATTCCATCGATAATACTCGATTAATATCGCTACGATACTTTTGAAGAGAAAGTACAAAAAATGGCCGCATTCTTTTCGTTTATTCAATCTATTACATGTACAAAAATATGTACGAATCGATGCGACAGGAAACTAAAATCTAACAGTTTTATACGCAGAATAAATATTCTATGAATTGTACATAATATGATACACCGGTTCCGTACACCTGTCGCGTATTACAGACGTAGCACTACCGAAGAAATGAAAAATCCTAGAAGCAAAGTATCCCTAGTGCCGCGAAATATTCAATAGAAATTTATCCAACATTAAAAAGCGATTCGAGTTTTGGATAAATACGCGTAAAATATTTTATGCTTTCAGAGACGACGAAACACGTACGTTAGCTCAAATTGTATACCCCGTAAAACGAACCGATACGAGTCAATTACGTAAACACGTGAAAAGTAAAAAACGTAGAACAGGTGAAAAACTTATCGCAAACGAAACATAAACAAGTTCACCCGTTCGTTCGACGATGAAAATAACGTGTCTATAATAAGCATATATACGAATAAATCTCGGAAAAATTGGTATAACCTTTAAACAAAACACTGTACTAAAATCTTCTATTATTTTACGGTTAAATTTTTTCAAGCATGCAAGCATACGCGATGAGACACTTACCGATCGACGATTTGCCTTGGAAACGCTCGCAAAGTAGGATTCACTCACGTCTTTGTCAAATTTTGCCGAGATATAAACATTCGCACGCGGTCACATGAATTTTGAAGGTTAAAACTGACAGCTACCGCCGCTACCAAATACACGAGTGAACCCTGGCGGTTCTGTAAAGTAACCAATTGCGTCTGCCAGTATGTAGCATAGTTGCACTTCGAAATTAGCCCGCGCATTTAAAAATTGAATTTAAAAATTCAAAATCAAAGAACGTCATTGCAAATGCATAAAGCTTATATCGTAGAAAATAATACTCTCGTGAATAATATATGTGGTTCATTTTATAAATTTATACAAAAAATTTATAAATTTTTTATAAATTAGGTTCATTTTGAGAAAAGTAAAATTACGTAACTATTAAAGTAGGTGGGTCACAATATACGCCTCTGTGTTTCAAGTATTTTTAATTTTTTGAGATGGTATAAAAAATATCCCACCATGTATATTTAAGGAAAAGTCAAGCAGAGAAATACGAAAAAATGATCGCGTGATGTAACGTAATATTGAAAAATATTAATTTTAGAAAAACTGAGTAAACGAAATTAAATAGAAATTTTGAAAAAAAATTATTATTTTGAAACACATACATACAACGCAATTTAGATCAAACTTATTCCGTCTTTTCACAGAGACCATACTGATTTGTACGTATACTTAATTTATATATACAAATAATATTTATACATACATATACATCGTTAAAGTGCAAATTCATTAATAATACATAGAACGCATAACTGCGCATAACGCATACTGCTTAATGAACGAATTTCAAGTCGTCAGATAAAAATTACAATTATTAATCGTATATTTATGAAAATATAGTATTTGTCTGATTTGTTTATCATTTTTTCAAGATAGAAACTTTGTAACAACATGTAAAGCTAGATACATTTTTTAAATACAGAATAATTAATCTACGTAAAAATTAGAATAATACAATCGAATGAGACAACTTTAACCTCGCTACTTTTTCATCCGTTTGTGCTTACTGTCTTTACTTTTTCCATTCCTTTCTTCCGATCGATCTTTAGCGTGCTTCTTTTTGTGACTCGAATGTTTCTTCTTGCGTTTAATATCTTTTTCATCTTCACTCTCTAAGCTAGAGGATGTACTGTGCCCTCTTTTCTTTGCTTCGGTATTGTGCTTTTTATTTTGTTTATGTTCCTTACTGTGATATTCGTTTTTGTTGCGTCGAGTTGCTTTATCATTCTTTTTATTCTTATTTTTGTCTTTACTCTTATTTCTGATTTTCTCTTTACTTTCGCTTCTACTCTTACTTATACTCCTACTTGTGTTTCTGCTTCTGCTTCTGCTTCTGCTTCTACTCCTACTTCTGTTTCTATGCCCACTTTTACCAACGTTCCTATTATTCTTTCTTTTATCTCTTTGTTGTCTGTCATAACAAATATTTTTCCCAGACGACTCACTCTTTCGTTTATTTTCTTCTTCTCTGCTTCTTTCCGAGATATATTTTTTATCACTATAAGAAAAATCTCTGCAACTCCTACTATCCTCTTTCCTTTGATCGTATTTTCTATGCTCTAAGATATGTTTATCATATCTTTCGTTATTACTCATTTTTCTTCTTGGGTCCTCCTCTTTTCCATCTGCTTTTTTCTTATCACGCGAATGATTCCTTGAATTTGAGATTCTATTCTCCATGGTTTCCAATTCATCGTCATTAAAATATCGAATACCTTTACCCTTTCCTCGCCATCTCATTTTAGCTACCGATTGTGAAAAGTCAACGTGTATTCTTCGATCGTCAATTAAAACATTGTCCATCTTAAAATAAGCGTCTTCGCAACTTTTGCGATCGGCAAATTCAATAAATGCATATTGAAGAGAATCACCCGTTTGGCGATCTCGTATAACCTCGCAACTAAAATAGAAAAAATAATGACGTGAATCAAAATTGTTTATAATATGATAACATTATTGATTTTTACTGTAAAGAATTAAATCAAATATTACACATACCCAATGATCTTTCCAAAACGACTAAAAATAATTTCAAGGTCATCGTCGTTCGTAACTGGATTTAATTTACAAACGAATAACACATTTTCAGGCGGTGCCATCTCCACATCAGGTATATCGCCTACAATTTCCAGTATCGTGGCTCGTGCTTTTGCTTCCTTTTCTTTCTGCATTTCAGTAATTTCTTCGTACGTCATTCCAGCTGTGTCATCGATCACTTCATCCGCTCCAATTCTATCGCTCTATGAAAATATGATGCATATTAGAAATAAAATACAAATTGTGAATTACATGCGTACTTGAAGTTTTCTCTTGGACAAAGCGTACCATCAAAGCTTCCTTCGTAGGCTCTGGACTTCTGTCAGGTATAATTAATCCTTGAGGATCATCGAAGGGATCTTCTAGTATTACAGTATGAGAAATACGTATATCTTGATACGGCCTATGATCCCCATCGCATATAGTTTCGTTCAATTTAAGAATGATCTCAAGACCTTCTACGATTTCCCCAAAGATACAGTGCTCTCCGTCGAGAGACTGAAGTTCTGGGGCTAGCGTTATAAAAAACTGAGAGCCTAACATATTGTTGCCGCAATTAACCATGGATAACAAACCAGTTCTGTCGTGTTTAATTTTAGGTATTTTTTCAGCTTCGTAATATCGAACCTTTTCTCCCAATATTAACCCATACACACTTTCTCCGCCTTTTCCCGTACCAGTGGGATCACCGGTTTGAGCGATAAAATTATTTTGTACCGAATGAAACAGATTATAATTGTAATATTTTATCTTGCACAATTTCAGGAAGTTCCGGCATGCTGAAAGAAAATTACACAGATCAGCTATGTGTTTCATAAATTACAGAAGCTTTATTAGATTAATCTAACCTAAAATTCGTTCTTAACCTAAAATAATAAAAAGCAATTTTTCTTACTTTGCGGACGTTCCTCAGTATATAAATCGACGGTAAAATCTCCTATCGTAGTTTCTATTACAACCGACATATTTATAAGATCTGTTTAACATTAAGGAAATATAATATACAAAGCCTAAATATTATAACCTTAACCTTTGCACTGCATTCTTACATTAAACTACCACGATCTAATCGAAACACATCCATGCTAATGCAGCGCCATCTGACAGAATCGCAAACTAATGAAGAAAGTTATTCTTTTAAACTACGATCTTTTGTAAGACGAATCACTCGCATGGAATATATATATGCTTAAAACACAGTGTAAAATTTAAATTAAAAACATTTTAATTATTTTTAATTATTTCTGAATTTAATTTTAATTTAAAAGATAGAAAAGTTCTATCTCCTAACCTAAAATAATCTAGGAAGTTCCTGCATAGGATTTTATACATTTGATTGGTCAGTGAAGGTCAGGTACAAAAAGATTAGGTCTGTGATAAAATTTGTACCTAAACGTACCTGTACGACTGTAAAAATTATTATCGTTTCCTTAAACGAGCCTTTATAATTTCATCGCTTTCCCGATTTCGTTACCTAGACAATACCATAACAATTATCATAATCGCCAAAGTGATTATATTAAATATAACTTTAGATATATAACAATTAGATATAGGTTTAAATAGGAAATTAATGATTTGTTAAAATTTAAATAGTTTGTGTCGTTTGGCAACCACTGGTTAGCTTGACCGTAGATGTAACGAGTGCTAATAGTTTTTACGAAGACGAGAAATCTTTCTTACCACACTGTGCGAGAAGCACTAATCGAAACAATTAGAAATTGTTTGAACTTTCGTTTGAATAATTTTAAATATAGTTTCTATAGAAATATCAATAAACGAAGATAAAGTAACAAATACATTAAAATGCTATTGATGTATTAATTATGATATTATACAATACGTATGTTACGTGAGATACATAAATATATTCGCGTACGTATTTTACAAGGTCTCATACGACATACGCACTTATAATGAATATATGTACGTGCTAGCTATGCTCGCGATACTTTCATATGTCGAAATAATAAAATAAATCCTGTTATCGTATAAATCGTTAATCTAAATATTCGACGTAGGCAATTTGGAATCTCATTTAGATATTCTAAATACTATTCCAAAAATAACTTCACAGATATACACTGAAATGTCTAATTATACTTTTAATAACTCTATGCTACAGTGAAAGGAAAAGGACGTTTTCATAAAAACATATATTTTTTTGTCAATAGTATTGGAAAATGGAGAAACATACACAGCATCAATATTTTAATAATATCAATAATACATATCACAAATTTTTTTAACGATTAATCACCCTATGTTTTGACTCGATTTAAGGTTAATTGGATTGTATCGAATATCATTTTATTTTAATGTAAAAAAGTTATCGCGACATTAGATTAATAAATAATTGTAGAATATAAGATTCTTAACGAAATGAACAATTTGTACGATCTTCTTGCTCAATGGCGTATTTTATCCACGTTCTATTTTACGCAGATGCGAAATTGCATCGATAGTATTTAAAAGTGCTACAAAATTTATTCAATATTTACAATGTCAACTTTTCTGAAGAACGTTCGCTGCTTTCGTTGTACCTTCCAACTAGGCGATGGAATTTAAATACACTACTTTGTGTTTATAAACGTCTGGTAACAAGGAAGACATAACTACATGAGTAATGCCAGCCGTAAGTCCCCATACGCGATGCTTTCCCCCCAGATACGTTGGCAAAGTATAACAATTCCTGAATTGAGTGAAATGACACAATGACGTATCACAGAGAGTTTTCAAAGGCAACACAAATGCCTCCTCGACCTCGTCTAAATTAATCTGTAACTTTTCGGGGTCTACTTCTCCGATGTATCCTACGACTGGAATCACAGTCATTAGATTTTGACCGTATGGATTACCGCAGGCCCATACATCCACCATTTCTTTTGGAATCTTAAGTTCTTCCCAAGTCTCTCTCAACGCTGTTTCTTGCAGGTCATGGTCGTTCTTATCTCGCATGCCACCAGGAAAAGAAACCTGTCCTTTGTTCTTATTTAATTTCGTGGATCTCAAAGTGTACAAAAGTCCCAATTCACCCTTGTACATGCAAAGTGGTACCAACACGGCAGCCTTGACGTTATCTTCGCTGACATTTTCAACCACGTGAAGTTTCAATCTTTCTATGCAGGATTTCCGATTTGTTTCACTGAGGACCACCTCTGGCTTTAACGCGTTCACCGTGCAAAGACCTCTTTGCGACTTCGTAGACTTGACCATGTAGAGAAAATAATATTCATAAAGTAATTACATCGTTAAATCAAGAAGATATTCGCTTTATGTAATTTCGAATAGATGAATAACTCGACTGTCGTTTTCTTAGCATCGATTTAAAATTAATAGCCCGAAGATATGCGAATACACTACCATCTAACGAACAGAATTGGAAATAGACGTCATATTTTGTCACACTTTCTCCAAGGTTGGAAAATATACTCACTACGTGTAGCAACTGCTGCATCAATGACACTTGCGATCTTATGGTTATCATCGTGAATCCAGGTAGCTCTGTAATGTGGTTAAAAGGTCAAATACACAGTTTCTAAATTATTGTTCTTATACACGAGTACGCAATGAATACTCCTTGTGGTTAATTCATTGGAAGTACATGACCGTATCAGTGACTTGGTTAATTCAGTTTCTACTAAAACAACCAGATGACAGACCGATCGGTCTTCGATTTTCTTTTCGTCACCATACGAATGCAAGCAATGTAATTAAAATTTAAAATCGATAATTTTATTGACTTACATGGTAACTCGAGCGATCATAAACTGATTATCCTAATCATTGCTCTTGATTTTTTGCTCTTTAATCAGTTAACAAAGATATTGGATACAAAATAATTAATATTACGTCACAGCCAATAAATAATTATAAGGAAAAAAAATGGTCACTTTACAATGAATAGAAAGACAAATTACTATGAAAAGCGACATGCTTCCGTATTGTAAACCTATTATAAACTTCGAAAAAGTAAATTATTGGTTATTATCGCGACAATACTTATATGTTGGATAATGACAACGTACGCGATCGTCCATACGTAACGTAGCCAAGTACAAGAAAATTCGAATCACAGAATGGTGTTGTTTTTTTAGCATAATATGCGAACAATATCTTGGACGATTCTCGCGAAAAGCAAGCTTTTATAAACGTAATAATTTTACAGATTGTAAAATTCTCTCGCGATGAAAAATAGATGAAGGAAGGTCGCAGTGGATTGTACTTAGAAATTGTTATAAAATTCTTTGAATTACTTTCTTTCGACGAATTGGAATTCTTGGAATTGGTATTGGATTTTCAAACGATTATGATCGCGAAGAAATTTTTCAGAAATATCAATCTTTCGAGGAATCGAAGATACGAAGATACGCTGGACGTTGAAAAATTTCAAGAAATTATTCGAATAGTTTCATCGACGACTCGGTAAAAAACTATCACTCGATTTACGATCGAGATATCAATTATCTTGTATTATAAACTTTTCTTATGATGTATTTTGAAATTTATTGTCGCGGTGTCACGTATTAATTTTTTTATGTCGAATTTTATCTCGACCATAATACGTGCATTCGTATATAACGCAAGAATACCACCGAAGACTTTTCAACTATTGCAATTGCTATCGAAAGTGCATAAACGCTTTTCTTAGATCATCGTACAGATTATTTTAACGTGATACTTTAAAAACACCTAAATTTTTCCAGGAATCGTATTTTGTAAGGGTTACAGCCGCTTTTACGGTGCGGGATTTATACATTTTCAACACCGTTCGAATATACCGCGTTGAGATATTCTAAATTATGCAACATCATGAATAATGCATTTTTTAACAGAGTAAAAAAGGGAAATTGCTAAAGTCATGGGTTAGATTCTTACTTGATGATACGACGACAGCAGTGAGGTGAATCAAAGTCGAACGTTTTGAATCATCGAATACTATTAGCTGATTTACCGCGAAGAATAATTATCGAGTGCTACGCAATAGTTTTCTCTTAATTTCTGTCAATCCATTAACCGATCCGAAAATATGCGGTTAACGTCGTTTCTCCATCCATTTCCACGACGTTCATTTTTACGGAAAGCCAACTGAAGCCCGCCAACATAATCATAAATATTTCTAATTCTGTCAGTTTATCTAATTTAATTTAATTTTTCTTTCAAGCAGAAAAGAGACGAATTCTAAGAGACGCGCAAAATCGTGAACGTTTTTCAATGCAGATATCGTATAGATTTCTTTACGTAAAAAAATTGAACAGCACGGCAAGACTCGTAATCAGCCGAGATCGCATTACAACGTGTCATCGACTTTTCATGGACGTAAGCGTCGAAACAAAGCCGTCCCTTCTATCTATTCGATCGATGCGTCAACTTATCCCGACGAGGCATTGAGTTCGACGTACAACCCGTATGTTTTGCTTTCCAAATCGTATAAATGTCAAACGCCATTGGAAGCGACGGGCCGAACCACCGCCATCCAAACGTATCGAAGGTAGCCAAGTTTGCGCTTCGATGGCGCGAATACATTAATAGAATATAAAGCAGGACCGATGATCCTGAAGATATCAATGCTGGCATCTTGGAATTCGAATCGTCGATAAGTCGGCGCCAATGAGAGGTCGAACGATCCGGAATATACCGAAGGCAGCCGAGCTCCGTTGTAAGAGACAGAGAAACCGTGCGTCACAGTGGCGCGACTACTGGCGATCCTAACGGTGACAACTGGCGGCGATAACTCGCAAAGATCACGCCAGTGTAACACGACGCTTGGGTGGTGTCGCGTTTGCTTTCGTTATGTTTCCTCGCAATCGTCAATAACGGTGCCTAAACGTTCCAACGGTGTCTAAGTTGCGTATTCCGAAGTGAAAAGGGTCGAGAAGGCTAGAGAAAGCGAAAAGGAACGAAAACGCAAAAACAGCTCATGGTGGCGCGGGAGGAGGAAATAACAGAAGTCGAAAGATACGTTTCCCGTGAAGTGTGATCGGTACGCAGTCGTTTGCAGGCCTCCGTGGCTTTTCTCGTAAGGACGCGCGATGGCCAGGAATTATGTCTCGCACCGGCGACCTTGGAGTCTAACCAACGGTCCGATATCACTCTGCAAGGTTTTCTTCGTTTTTCTGGCTTTGTTTGGCCTATCGCACAAGGTGAGTAAGACTTCCCTCTCCATGGATCTTCTGTCATCGCGTGTAACGCGTGCCGTACGTACCTATACGAACGCAGAATACGCAGACCAATTCGGACTCGCTCCTTGAGATCAAAGTATGTATCATCGTCACAAATATGACGTTGTGTTAGTTGCGCGCGCGCGAGCACGGATATCGCGTGCGCGCGTCCATGGAACAGAGACCCTGGAGACGCGTCGAAGGAAACAAGAGAACGCGAAATAAGGGAGCGAGCATGGTTTTTTTTTTAACAGGGCCAATCGTTATTAAGTAACACACACTGTAGATGGTTTCAAGGGATCTTAAGAATGTGCATGGCTGCCTGTGACGTCACGCATCAGCAGATTTCCGACAAAAGCCTATCGACGGGTAGCGCGGTGACGTCGTGTCTGGAAAGACGCGAGGGTAGGATGAGAAGGGCGAGGAAGGAGACGTCTTTCGAAACTAATTCGATTAATGCGTTTACTCGGCTGACCCTCCAGGAGGAGAGCAATAGCTTATTACGAAGCGGGGGGAAAGTAGGGAAGAGAAATTCTTGCGACTCATTTACAGGACGAGGTCAGGCAAAGTGGATTTACCATAGCTTCGAAGATACATACATTTTTTTATGCGTTATAATTATGTACGTATTCGTATTCGTATCGTTTTTGCTGACACGCATTCTGTCTGTTAGATACCGGTCGATGACGAGTCGCGACCTTCGTTAAAATCGAACCGTGTTTTTCCGTGTGTCCTCGCCCCTCCATCTCTCCACCATACACCGCGCCAGCACCAGCAGTAACACCACGACCACTACCATTTTTACTACGTTCACCACCACCCTTACTTTTATCACGACATGCTCAAGGAAGACTTATTTACTGGCAACTCACGCGCCAATGACATTAACGAGTCAACGTAAACACTTTTTATTTATAGGTGCACCTTCGGACCTTTTTTTGGTATCTTGTGCTTTCGATATTTCATTAAAAGATATTCTTACTTCGCGTGCTATCACTTCCTTCCTCTTTTCGTCTTCTATCGTTTCCAGGACGTACGAGTCAAAATCGAACGAAAAAACGACAAAATTTGGTAAATTTACCGTGTTTATTTATGTGTGATTGCTGTACGCGAGATTGTTGACTCGTGCCGATTGAATAATTATTAATCGAGTCATTAGCCATCGTGTCTTATCAACTGTTCCGATACGGGAAGACTCAATGGAACGTTGCTAAGCGTATAAGAAATATTCCTCGCGTTATTTTCAATCATAATTTCGAATATTGTAAGATAATAGCGTTTCGTTGTTGCCGCGAAATGTAAGAAAAGATTTGCGCGTTACCGTGACTCAAGGAAACTTTACGTTTACTTTACTCTATCTTAGTCGAGAGAAGAAACTTCGCGTCGAAATCGAAATATCCAGGCGAATTTATATTATAAAAATAGTATTTATGACGTAGCATCGGTTGATTTTTATAAAATTTAACGATCACCGATTTTTTTCATTTGACGCACGGCCCATTAACTCTGTAAATCTCGTTAAAAATAAGATAAAATCTAATTTTAAATCAAAATTCATTCGGATTGTACGATTGGATTAAATATTACGCGAGGTCAAAGTACGTAATTGAGTTACGAACGAACGAAACGATTTTGCGTTCTACGAATGCCGATAATAAAATCTTTACTATTCTCGATTCTCTTCTTCTTTTTTGTCCCACATTCACGTAAAGATTACGTATCCACAGAGCTCTTTAACGCTGATATTACTTTAACGGGTGTAATTTTATGTAAGATTTCGAATTAAAAGACAAGCGGTAAGTGTACGTGAGAATCTTATCTGATGGACGTATACACTTATTACGAACGAAATGAGTCATGACACTAAACATTAAGTATATTTTTTTATATAGAACGTCATAGCCGGGAATTCGTGTGATTCTTAGTCATCGTTATCATTTAAGGTAGTCAAATAGATGATTTATTGGTATATTGAATGCGCATAAGTAGGAACGAGACCTAATATTATCAGCGGATGATACGCATATGATAGAAATTAATCCTTATCACCACCGGCATACCTCTCAGATACAACTAACATTAAGCGAACCAGAAACAAATTCGGTATTATTTATACTTGAATTTGGAAACAGTCTTTTTTTTAAATGGATTCGAAAGATGGGTCGCTACAGGAGAAACTGTCCTAAAAGAAGAAGGGAATTATTTGAAAATTTTACGAGAGTCGTAGTTTTAGGTTCTTCTACGAATGATTCGTACTATTTATAAAATCGATTATAACATCGTCTTATGTATGTGCGCGACAATAATAACTCGAAACGTTAAGAATAAACGTAATAAGATCGTAATAAATTAATATACCTGCTGAACAATGCGTAAATTTGTCATGCGTACGTATGGCCATCGTTAATACGTACACATTGTATAATTACATATGTAATTTTACGTAGTCTTTACGATAGACATACAATTGGCAAAGCCGTAGCATTTTCATAAATGAATTTAATGACTTCGCTTACTCAATACATCTTTCATCGTTATTACGGGATATTTGAAGCCCGTTTGTCTTTGCACAATTGTTGTTGTCTATTGGTATTATAGGAATTATTTGATCTCTGCACGTGGAAAATAGAAGAAGATTGTAGAGAGTTTCTCGTTCGAGAAGACCAAAGATTAGTTTTGTAAAGGATTCTTTCGACCGATGCTCGGCTCGATAACTGCTCGAGATTCACAAATTAAATCATTAGCTTTGCTTATTGCCTCAATTGATAATTTAATGTCCTCGGCACGACTTACTTCGTGCTTACGTTACTACGGTACGACGGCGAACGATTATCAAGCCATATAAAAGTAAATATAAATGTTGCTTGAAGGGATTTCAATATTGATCTTTGTTTACATAGATGAGAACGTCCGTACGAGACCTATTATTTCGTGTTTAGTTATGCGCAATATTAACTTATACGCGTACTTTTTGTTATTTCAACGTATAACGTTTTAAATAGAGATATCCATATATAAGATAATATTTCATTTTCAAAGATTAGTCGATAAATTATCAAAGATCGTATTTGTAAATATTTTTTCTTAGCTCAATAAATCTATTTTTTATAGATTAGCTATATTCTGATAAAATTTTAACGATTATCGTAGTATACTAAATAGCTGATTTAATAGGCTATGTTATTATGAACAAATAAAAACAATAATAAAAGTAAATCAAATAAAACGTAACGTTTTACTTCACGGTTACTATTTAATTTTTGGTTTTACCTTTTGGGGAACGAATGAAACGTCTTAGTACTTTTTTAAATCTCTATTATTTTATATTTTACAGGTACACAGTGCAGATAACCATCATTGTGTTTGGTATGGGGAATGCTATCAAGATCTTATGATGCATAAAAAGAATTGTCCCTATACCGGACCTGCAAAACCATTAGATTTACCAGGGCAAAAATTACTTTCGGAACAGTGTCCACATTTAATGACTGACACTGGTAATGGAATTAATACATGCTGTGATACAAATCAATTAAAAACATTAGAAGCAAATCTCAAACTAGCTGCGAATTTCCTCAAAAGATGTCCAAGTTGTTTAGATAATTTATCTAAACATTTTTGTGATTTCACATGTAGACCAGATCAAAGTAGATTTATCAATGTTACAGAAATATTAAAAGATGATAAAGGTAAGTAATTTATAACATATCGACATTAAAGAAAATTATTTTAAATTTCAACTCTATTTTTATTAAAGAGTAATATATTTATTTTTCATTATGAAATAAATAGATTCTCTAATAATATAATTTGTTTAAATTTAATGTAAGATATTCTATATATTAGGTCATAACCTAATTTTTCCATTTTTCCATTTCATTCCATACAAAAATCGGACATTTCATACATTACGATCGAATATAATATGTAAATATATATTTTTTTTTCTTTATTTTTATTTTTCCATTCGTATATAGGAGGAGAATATATAAATATGATGGACGTTTATATAACTAATGAATATTTAGAAGGAACATACAATTCCTGTAACAAAGTCTCAGTGCCGAGCACAGGACAATTAGCGCTAGATATTATGTGTGGTGAACTAGGTGCAAGTAGATGTACCGCTTTAAAATGGTTTCATTATATGGGTGATGCTGCTACAAATGCCTATGTTCCTTTTCAAATTACATATATAAATACTGACAACGCGATAGGTATATTCGACCCATTAAATCCAAAAGTCACTCCCTGCAGTAAAGCATTGGATGTAAGTGTATATTTTAAAATTTACGTTTACGTAAATTAAAGTTTAAGTTTACTCTGTCCTTAAGTATCGTTCGTTGCATCTTAATTAACATAATATAATGTGTTATATTCTTTCAGAAGAAAACCACTGCATGCAGCTGCGTGGATTGTGAAGAAAGTTGTCCAATACCACCGCCGGCACCTCCACTTCCACATCCGTTTTCACTTTTTGGCTACGATGGATACGAAGTTACTATGACGATAATTTTTGTTTGTGGCTCCAGTTTATTCCTTTTGTTGATAATGTGTTTCAGCAATCGAAAGCAGATTGGTAAGAGATTTATATAATTTATTTATTGTGAAAGATTTTACCATTTTTCACAATTTTTTTTTTATCCAAATCAGCGATTTTCACTATGGCACATATTGTGTGAAATTCAAATGCTATGCATTTCTTATTCGGTTCATGCTATATTTCTTTACGTAATAACATGCAGTTTTTTTATTTTATTGTTTTGATGACTAATTCTTTGTAACTTATATTATTGTTATTAACATGTTCGCCATCGAGAATATTTTACATATTGAATGATTGCAACTGGTTCAGATAAAACTAAACCGTGTGACTAAAATGCTATGATACATTTATAATATTGGCAATTACTATCGCTTTTTATATAATTAATCTGTTAGGTTATGTATTTAAGCAATTACACATAAGTGTTATACATAAGTATACATAATTAAACACAATTATACATAAGTATTATAATTATTCAATGGATATTTGCAATTGATATACCAATATCAATGGAATAGAATGCAAAACTTAATATTAGTTACCACCTGGTAGTTGTCACGGCGAACATGTTAAACGTCATTTATATTTACAATATTAAGAAATAAGTTATTTAAATTAATAGAGGTCATTCTTTAATCCTATCCTGTGGTTAATGGATATTAATTATATTTTCTGTAATTTGTTATTCTTTGGTTGTGGCCTAATCCTTTATACATTTACTATCTTAGTTGTGTTTGAAACAGTTGGTTAAGGACTTGATTTATCATGTAAACATTTATTATTTAGAGATATGATTTCTTGGAACAAAAGGTACAGCTAAATTTATCGTTGTTCATAAAATTAATGTGGAAAATAATATCTACATTATATAAATGATAAAATTCAAATGTTTTTCAACAAATTAAAAAGAAACTATGTTATATAAAT
Organism: Liostenogaster flavolineata; assembly: GCA_025433975.1. NCBI lineage: Eukaryota > Metazoa > Arthropoda > Insecta > Hymenoptera > Vespidae > Liostenogaster > Liostenogaster flavolineata. The sequence continues at coordinate 498,763 of JAITYT010000941.1, read as the reverse complement.
ATGTTACTTCGAGTATTAATCCAGGGAGAAAGATATATTTATTTTGATCTTGCTAATATAAAATATTCAAGAATAGAGTATTTTTTCACTAGTTGTGTATGTATGGTGTGTGCATATGTATAGTTGCACGAGGGGAGGAAGTAGGAAGGCAGGTGGGTAGACGCCTAGCCGCTGGGCTACACCACCCGGGAGATGGTGCGCGTATTGCTCTCGCCGCTGACCAGGAAGACAGCCCACTACAATCTAAACGTTCCAGTACGTTTTTGTAAATCAAAATTTATCTTGAAAAATATTAATATTGTGCTTGTCCCTTGTGCTTGTCTTCTTGTGTTATTATTTGCTTTGTTACTTTTTTTTAATTGTATTTAATTCACTTATCCGTTCCTTTTCTATTACTAATTTTATGATAACAGCATGCGTGCAAACTAATTTGTACATCATTTATGTTGTTCACTAATATATAAATAAAATATTAACGATACAGATGAGTGATGAAGGAATATTTTCAATTTATACGTATAATTGATTTGTTCATCATATTTCATTTTAGAGCAGATTTAAATCGAGAAAACTTTAATGTTATGCGTTCTATTCTCTCAAAGCGGTATTAATTTTATAAACCCATTATTCGCCATAATATAAAAATCAAAAAATAAGAAAATATGTACGCGCCCGTGCGTGTGTATATTTAAAAACATTGATCATCCTTTTGCTGGGACATTGGCAAGATGTACCATATTATTATAAAAAAGTACTTTAATCAAAATAATCATTTTGCCAATATATTCTATTCTTATTTATTTTATTTATCTATTGTATTTATCCTACTTTCAGAGCAATACTGGCTAATAGGTTAAAGTCACAAATCTATTCATATCATTGTTTAAAAATTATTATTCTCTAATATGTATTTGTATGAGGCATAATAAGGTAAGATTACGAAAAATGCATCATAATAAACTTAAATGGTTTAAAGAATTATGCATTGAAAAAGATATAAATGAAAACCAGGAAGATTTGTGAACAAGATATTAAATATCATTATATTTATTAATATGTTCTTAGTAAATAATCATATTAGAATATACCAAGTTTCGAAAGATATTTGTGTAAAAAAGGAAAAGTTATATTCATAATTATATTATTTTCTTTAAATTCTCCTTTTTCAGTTTATTTGATATTAGTGTTTAATTAATATTTATTAGTTATATTTTTTTTGCACAATTGAATAGTTCGCATGATATTTAAGCACGCAGAGCACTGCTTCATATAACAATTTTGCGCGATTTTAAAAAAAATTAATAAATATCTACTTTTACTTTTAATTAGATAATTTGCGTTAATAAAATTGAGAGTAACCACATATATTCGGTAATAATTAATTATACATTTTAAAGGGAAATAGTAACAAATAAATTATTTTAAATAAACAGTTGTAATTTGTTAGCTTCAACTGTGTAAAAAAAATTGATGTATAAATAAAAAATGAATAGATTAGAAAAATAATATTTATAGCAGTTTGTTATACTGTAACTTTTTTGTAAATATGCTTAGCTATACTATATATTTGTAAATTTAGCAAAACAGGCTTTATGTTTTTAAAGAATAATGTAACAAAATAATAATAGTGTCTAAAATAGTGTCTATTTTTTTATATTGATACTTTAGCTTTGTACTTATCCTTTCTATCGGCAGCTTCTTTATATTTTTAGAACTTCTGTTTAATGATATAAATAAAGTTGTATTAGTTTTAGCTTTTATTAATTATTTATTTGAGCTTCTACATTTTTCGTACTATACAATCTAAATATTTATAGGTGTTATATCTGCTGATGATCTTCCATCGGGCTTTGAAGAACAGTCAACTTTTATCGAAAGACTAGGTGCTGGTACTGATAAGCTTTTGCAAGAATTCTTTTCATGGTGGGGTACAGGTAAAGCAACGTATTTTATAAAATGTATTTTTTACTGATAATAATATTCTAAATTATATATTGGTAATGTTAATTATATCAAAAGAATAACCTTTAAATAACATTTCTAGCTTGCGCATCACGGCCATGGTTAATACTTTTCCTTGGATTCTTATTTATTGTTGCTTTGGGACATGGTATAAAATATATGCATGTCACTACAGATCCAGTTGAATTATGGGCATCTCCGCACTCTCGTTCACGCATTGAAAGAGAATATTTCGATCAACATTTTGAACCATTTTACAGAAACGAACAAATCATTATAACATCCATTGGGTTATCAGATGTAAAAGAATAAATATTTTTTGTAATCATTGTTTAAGTTTGTGTATATTACAGTATTTGTTTAAATTTTAGATCGTGCATAATACTGCCAATGGACTTATGAAATTCGGTCCTGTATTCAATGATACTTTCTTAAAAGTTATATATGAATTACAAGAAGGAATCAAAGAAATTATAACACCTAGCAATTATACATTAGCTGATATATGTTTTGCACCTTTAACCAGTCCTTTTACGGGACCAACGACAGTAGAACAATGTGCTATTCAGAGTATCTGGGGATATTGGCAAGACAGCATAGAAAATTTCGAGCGTTCATCTATGGAAGATAATTTTACAGTGGATTATTTAGATCACTTTGTAACTTGTTCTCAGCAAGTATTTTATTTTTATTGATTGCATAAATTTTACTCTAACGCTTTGTTAATATTTTATTTCTTAATTTTAGAAACGCATATAATCCTGAATGTCTTGCAACTTATGGTGGACCAGTGGATCCAGCGATCGCTGTAGGTGGATTTCTTTCTCCTGGTCAAGATTTACATAGTCCACCATACGAAAGAGCTACTGCTATTATTCTTACAATACTTGTAAGCAATTATCATAACAAAACGAAACTCTTTCCCGCAATGGAATGGGAAGAAAGGTAATATGACAATATATATAAAAATAACATAGATTTTAAAATCGTTATACGGAATCACAAGAAAAGAATAAAAATTGTTTATTACCGTAGTTTCATTAAATTTATGAAAAATTGGACTGCTACGAAAAAACCAGATTACATGGATGTAGCATTCACTTCGGAACGATCAATCGAAGATGAATTGAACCGTGAATCTCAATCCGATATATTAACTATACTCGTATCATATATCATTATGTTTGCATATATTGCAATTTCTCTTGGTCAAATTCGAACTTGCAGTCGTCTTCTGGTAAGTGTAATTTAAGTTCTTAAATTGACTTGTAAAAAATTACAGGTAACTTATGCGAAAGAATCATGAAAAGAAACAGTGAAAGTTACTTAACTATATATTCATTCTTAGATCGATTCTAAAATTACTCTTGGACTTGGTGGTGTGCTTATTGTATTGGCATCTGTTATTTGTTCCGTTGGATTATTTGGGTTCGTTGGTATCCCTGCAACACTTATTATCATTGAAGTGATTCCATTCCTTGTGCTTGCCGTTGGAGTGGATAATATTTTCATTTTGGTACAAACACATCAAAGAGAAAGTCGGCGACCAAATGAATCAATACCAGAACATATAGGTCGTATACTTGGACAAGTTGGGCCTAGTATGTTACTCACAAGTGTGTCAGAAAGCTGTTGCTTTTTCCTAGGTATACATGCGATGTAATAAATATACAGAATATTTTAATATGTAAACTCTTGTTTCGTCATAGGACTACAAATGATTAAAAAATTGTGCATTGTGTAATGGAACACTATATCAATTTATAATATTACAATATGCTTACAGGTGGATTATCAGATATGCCTGCTGTTAAAGCTTTTGCACTTTATGCTGGTATGGCACTTTTGGTAGATTTTATATTACAAATCACCTGTTTCGTTAGTTTATTAGCTTTGGATACTATTCGTCAAGCTGTATGTAATTCAAGACTTTATACTTATAATATTATATTACGTATAATTGTAGCTAATAATGTTATTCCAAATAATTTCAGAATAACAGACTCGATGTATGTTGCTTTATGCATGGATCCAAAAAGGATACAGGAGAGGAAGTAGTAGATGGAATTTTATATAAAATCTTTAAAGTTGCTTACGTTCCATTACTATTACAAAAATGGGTTCGTGCATTTATTATGGTAGTATTCTTTGGCTGGCTATGTACTAGCATCGCTGTTGTACCACATATAGAAATTGGTTTAGATCAAGAACTTTCCATGCCTGAAGATAGCTTTGTATTGAAATATTTCAAGGTATATCCATGTATACATGCATATTATATTTTGTGCAAAGAATAAACTCGATATAATATAACTTACATTATTATTAATATATATTAAGTACTATAATAGAATTTCCTACTAAGAAATATATTATAATTTGCGTTCTATTTTTCAGTTTTTGAATAATTATTTGTCGATTGGCCCACCAATGTATTTTGTTGTCAATGATGGTTTAAATTATTCGGATACAAGGATACAAAATCTAGTCTGCGGTGGTCAATATTGTAACAGTGATTCGATATCTACTCAAATATTTATAGCATCTAAACAGCCAAATAGGTAAATAATAAATTAAGATATTTTTTTCAATTACAGTGACTTATAACATTATTTCTAAATTGTATTTTATGAACTAGTACATATATAGCAAAACCTGCATCTTCATGGTTAGATGACTACATTGATTGGTCTCAGTTACCCGATTGCTGTAAATACTTCATTGCGAATAATTCTTATTGTCCGCATTATGGTAAATTATTCATTTATTATTTATAATTATACATTAATAAGTAATTATGAATAGATGTACAATAAATCTATTATAATTTATAGAACGTCCGAATCGCTGTGTCAGTTGTAATATCACGAAAAATGATTATAATCGTCCAATACCTATGGAGTTTGAAAAATACGTATCGTTCTTTTTGCAAGATAATCCTGATGAAACATGTGCTAAGGGAGGCCATGCGGCTTATGGACATGGTGTAAATTATATAACTGATCCAACAACTGATTTATCTACTGTTGGAGCTTCATATTTTATGGCTTATCACACTATTTTAAAGACTTCTGCCGATTATTACGAATCTATGAGAGCAGCACGAGTTATTTCAGCAAACATAACAAATATGATTAACAGCAATCTGGAACGTTTTGGGGAAAACAGAACTGTAGAAGTTTTTCCATATAGCGTTTTCTATGTTTTTTATGAACAATACTTAACCATGTGGCCAGATACACTGAAAAGTATCAGCATATCCTTACTGGCGATATTCGTAGTGACTTTCTTATTAATGGGTTTGGATATTTTTTCATCTTTAGTAGTGATCATTACAATTACCATGATAGTTGTAAATATCGGAGGATTAATGTATTGGTGGCATATAACGTTAAATGCTGTATCTCTAGTAAATCTTGTTATGGTAATTATATCATAATATTAAATTAAAATTGGATATCTGTAATTATAATACGACAAATAATATATTTTCATTACAGGCTGTAGGCATAGCTGTAGAATTTTGCAGTCATTTAGTACATTCGTTTTCAGTATCAGTGAAACAAACTAGAATCGAAAGAGTTGCCGATGCTGTAACAAATATGGGAAGTTCCGTATTTAGTGGCATTACTCTTACGAAGTTCGGTGGTATTATAGTTCTTGGCTTTGCTAAAAGTCAAATTTTTAAGGTTAGCTTCTATCTTTAATTTATAATTAATATTGTTAAATAATTTATTATATTTTTTATACAAATTTACTTTTACAGTTATAATATAAATTATTTATTTAAGAATACTTTTACAGGTATTCTACTTCAGAATGTACTTGGGCATTGTACTGTTTGGCGCTGCACATGGTCTAATATTTTTACCCGTTTTACTCAGCTATATTGGTAAAAATACTTATTTGCATAGAAAATTTTAATCATTTTATATATTGCTTACTTAAATCTGTTTATACGATTCATGAACAATTTATATAATTTCTCATTTAAAAATTTATTACGTATATATATTAAATCACTCATTTATCAAAATTACATTCTTATCTTCTAAAAATATAATTACTGAATTAATTTGACGAGAGTAGATCATACTTTAAATTATTAAATAGGTATATCTCGTACATAACGTTAAACACCATATTATTATTATATTCTGTACATATTTTGGGTAAAATTTGCCACGCATTATATAAACAGATATCATTCTTACATCTTTGTTTAATTGTTGAGTCAAACTGGTATCATGGCTCCTGGTGATTGTAGGCTCGCCCATGAACAGAGAGAAGCTGGCCAATCACAAGAGAGCAATGCGAGGAAATTTGGATAGTGTGCAAGAAACTTCTTTGAATCATCGTGTAAGCAAACCCAATTCTCCTCCCACACCCATCACAACTACACCTACCTTCAGAGTGCTCGAATATGACAGATAGGTAGGCAGGCATCTAAATTTCTTTAAAAGCTGCACCAGCAATCATTACAAGTTTCATTTATATCACTTGTGATAAATATATATGAAATTTAATTTTTAGAAAAGCAAACAAATCTTAACTGTTACAAAATCTATTGGCTTACATTGCATTTGTTTCACATCTAAAGGTACTTGTGGTTGTACATACTTTACTATGCTTCTTTATATCTTGATATTCCAGTTTTGAGAGTATCGATGATTTCGAATTTCCTATATTTTATAATAAGCAAGGCTAATTAATTTTTTGAAATGTAAGATAAATATTATGAAGGAGATATTTACATTGTGGCGTTTGATTGGCTGTAATTTTTGTGTTAATATTATTATTTACCATTTGTTATTTATTCAAAATGTATCAAAAGATAGAATCTGTATAAATGTCTGTACGAATACATGCCATAAATAAATACATAAATGGTAAATGATAATTCGTGTATGAAAATTGCAATTGCTTTCATACTTTGTTGCAAGAGTTAGATTGTATTTAAAATGTATTTGCGAAAGGTAAAAGGTGTGTGTCTAAAACAGCGTCAGTTTCACAAACTAATCTTTTGCATCATTGCTTTATAATGAAACTCATATTATCGCACTTATTACGCTTGTGATTTTTGTTCACTCTTTTCTAATTCTTTTTTTGTTTAAAAGCTGTATATAATTTGCATAATTTATAAGAATTATTTTTCATTCATTACTAATCATTTTCTTTGTAATTCAATCTCATATTCATAATCAATCTTCTTTTAGATTAACGAGAATAACTCGTTATATATGTTTCAGTTTGTATAATCTTATTATTTTGAAAGTAAGATAATTTTTATAGCAATACAAATTATTAATTAAATATGAAGCAAATTCTAAGTTTTTTTTTATTGATAAATGCGCCAATGAAATTTACTAATGTTATATAAAGTGGTTTACAAATCTTATCGCAGTTTTTTATAAATCCTTCGATGATATTAAATTGAATTTTTTCTCGTCTTCTCGATCTAATTCATTCTCATATAAAAAATGAATTATGTCAATTTATTGTCCACAATTTATTGTTCAATATCATTCTCATTATTCAATATGTAACAGTTGGCACAAATTAGAAATATATCTTTTATAATTAACATTGTCATCATTTTGATGAGTGTGGGAATTGAACGTTTCATATATTAATTTTATAATTTTTTTTGCTTATATGATAAAGCTATAGTTTATATGCTCTTGTGATTTGTTGGCAAAGAGGTTATAAATTAGTATATAAAAAAGGATATAATTCGTTAATTTTATTTACTTTCTTTGTTTAAAGATGATATAAGTGAATTTTATAGATTATTTTATAACTTAAGATATATGTTCATTACTGTGCAGAATATTTGTTTAAAAGAGTACTGTATTATAAAATGTTAATATATGTTAGATATTTCATAAAACATATTTATGACAGATATTAAATACTTATAATTATTATTAACGATACACTTATCTCGTAATCGGAACTTAATAAAGTAGAACTATTTAATAAATTATTTAGATGTTCAGTTAAATACGTAAGAGTATAAAGGGTAAAAACTAATAAGAGCTTTGTTTACGATTTAATATTGAGTCGAATAAAAAGTAATTTCGTATTTCGTGGTTAATTTGTCGTGTTTTTAGATTACTTTCAAAGGGAGCATAGAATTTTAAAATTGCCGGAAACATGATGAAAAATTATCGAACAAAATGATTTAATTTAACCTAAAAATACAAAAGTACTTTTTCGTCAACTCAATGCATTTGAATGTCGATGTCTTCAAATAGTGTGGGAAGTCTTCGCTTGTAGAGTATTACCTTCGTATATCTTATAAATGATTTATGTATTAAATGATAAGAAAAAAATNNNNCGTAACAACAGACGTAAGCATCGGAACACATATGTATCGTTAGATGTAATTATTAG